>CM076577.1:1359071815-1359374395 GCA_034641835.2 Pinus albicaulis
AAGGGATACTTATTCCACCTCTGTGTGGCTTCTGCCTATTCCTCTATAATTTGTTCTTCCTCGACCTCTACCTTGATCAAATAAAATTTGTGTCTTGAAGTTATCCTCCAGTGAGGATTTTGTTGCTCTATTCAACCTGTGCTCATGAGAAATTAGTGATGCATGAAGCTCATTCACTGAAAAATGTGAGAGATCCTTTGCCTCTTCTATGGCCACAACTATGAAATCAAATATTGCTAGCATACTTCTTAGAATTTTCTCAACTATTCTCCTTTCCTTAAGTGTCTCACCATGAGACATGATTTGAGTAACCAATCCAATTATACGTGTAAAGAATGAGTCTACATTATTAGACTCTTTCATACAAATTGTTTTAAAATATCTTCTCAACATTTGTTGTTTTGTTGTCTTCACCTTTTCCATGCCTCGGTAGGATGTCTGGAGGGTATCCAATGCTTGCTTGGAATTCGTTGCTATTGCAATCCTTGGGAAGATACTTTCATGAAATCCTTGAAAGATGTAGAAGAGGAATTTGGATTCATTCTTCTTGTTGTCCCTCAACAAATAATTTTTTTCTTGTGTCAAAGCATTGTATTTTACTACATCTTCTAGTTCTTGGAAAACATTCTCCACCAATTCCCAAATGTCTTGTGAGGAAAACAAAGCCTGCCTTCATTTTATAGCCCAATAATCGTAATTTATTCCATTAAACTGAGGTATTTGTGGATTATTCAGGCTTGTGCTTGTTGCTGCCATTTTCAATGTGTAAAAAAAAACTTTCTCACTGCTCATGAATACGTTGCAAACATAATGGATTCCAAAACAACTTTTAACTCCTTGTAAAAACACATGCTTTTATAGTGATAAAATTTTCACCTGCTTTGATATTATGTTAAATAAATTTAGGAATTTCTTCCTCAACATAGATATTTGCAGAGAGATATTAATCGAGCCAATATTGTAGCAAAAATTAAAAAAATATGAGTCTTCCTTTAAAAACAGAGTGGCGGGTTGACTTGCAAAACTATAATGGAGCAAAAAATTCAAACAAATTTACTCACAGTAAAATTGAGTAAAAGAGAGTTGTTTCCCTAAAAGCTAGGCATGAAATTTTCATAAAGATATGGCAACAATCTATACTTTGGGTTATAACTTCAAAAAAAAGGAAATACATTCGTTCGATCCACGATTTTCTCCTCTTGTCTCTCGAACTTTCATTCACCACTCTACTAAATATTTCTACTAGCTTGTTATATAGAAACATACATTTCAACACATTAATTTCATGACAGAGTAAAAAAGTAATACACGACATGGGCAATTATACAAAAATGATTTTCTATGTTGTCGAGTTAATGTTTGACCATAAGCTTTTATAAACCATGAATTAAATGTCCAATTTCCTTTTAATTTATTGATGTGTTGCACAATGGGTAATATGTACTCCTCCAAAAAAACTCATTTAATGCATGTATTTTCCTAGTGTGCAAACTCAATACGTAACCTACAAAATATCTACTTGAAGTATGGCTGCTGTAAATGTATTTAACGTAGTGATGGAGATGAATGTTCCAACAACCATAAATACATGATGGAGACCATTGAATGTCGTTTACCTGAAGCCTATGCGGCGATTCAAAAGATGTGTACTGATATAAGGAAAATGATGGGTCTCTATTGCGTGCGGAATAACAGAACCATGGTGTCTTTGTTAGGTATTTATTATTGTTTCTTCTTTCGGCAAGGAAGATGGGGTTTCTTTCCCATTTTGACCATTTCCCATGCACCCAGTGATTACTAATTGGTTCCGAGGAAAAAAAAGGTTGAGTAATTGTCACTTCCAGCCATCTAAATGCATAAATTATTAAATACATTGGTTTTTTTTTATAACCAGTACATTGTTTAGATAAGTGAGTCATTTTCTGTTCTCCCAACTTTCATTAAAGTTTGTGAAGTTTGTTCTGGAATTGATTGTAAAGGCTCCACAATCTTTCTTAGACAATTATAATAACCCAAATTTGTTGTGACTTGTGTTTTAGTTTAGGTGTTTTACATTGTCACAAAGAAGTTTTCAATTGGGAGATATATTCTGAAACAACGTTGTCTATTGAGGCCATAATGGAAATTTATTTTTTGCATCATCTAAATTGATGTGGCATTCAAAATCTCAAAGCTTGAGATTTCTAACTCAAATTTATCAAAATTTATGTTAGATTTCGGTCAAAATATTACAAATATTACCATTATTTTCCAAAAAAATTATGGCCTTGATAAACTGCTCTATTATGAAACACAAATGCATGGATTATCACAATATTTTGAACACCATTAATTATATTAAATTAACTCCTATGCCGATGTTCAGAAGCTGATTGTGTGTGATCGATGATGGTGTATGTCACACAGTAACGTCTTAAATGGCCTTTTAATCATCATGTACTTTATCGTAGGCTTTCAGAGGCACCAACGTACCTTCACTGAGATAAAAAATAACTTGGGGAATGGTCCAAATTTATTTGGAAATTTCTCTATTTTAAATATTTTTTTAACGAATTTTCTCGATTGTAAAATATTTTTTTTTGTGTTTAAAAATGTATTAAGCTAACCATTCGATAGAATTCCCTTTGGGTTTTGCGCCCTCGGCGGCCAGAGAGCCCCCCCGGTGAACGCAAGTCCCATGGCCCCCTTCCCATCTCCATCCCACGAGGTTATTGTTTAAAGGAGCATGTTTAGGATTCAGTCACCATTTTTGTTTCCCCTCACCTTCACACGGGGGCAACCATGAATGCAAATATTTTCCTGCATTCCTCAAGCCAGATGAATAGGGACCTACAAACCAGTCGATGGGAAGACACCAGACAGGGTGCCATGATCAATTGAGCCTCCCCTGTATAGCTCCTATAATCAAATACTCATGTCATCCCCTGTTACACACTGGTTGGATTGAAAGCTATCACTCGACAAAAAATCGAAGGAGTTACTCACTCGACGGAGACAAAGTTTGTGGTGTCTATTTTTTTAAGTGAGTATATTTTTTTTTAAATGTCACTGTTTGGTTTAAGTGGGAATTCCCGAATAAATAACAAATTTCCTTTCTGTTACAAATCTCAACAGAATGAAAGCCCTCACTGGATCACTACTGAAGGATTTATTCAGTCGACAAAAAAAATTGTCTGTTTTTTTTAGTAAATGTATGTTTTTTAACTGAATGTATGTGTATTTTTAAGTGAGAATCCTCGAATAATTTGTTTACCACAACCCATTTAATTTGTTTACAACAATCCATTTTATTTTTTTACCACAACCATATTTATTCATACCATTTTATAAGGGAGCACAGGTAAACCATCTAGACAACCATTGTGCCAACTCATTGGTCAACCGTTGTGGCAAATTGTTAGTTAACTATTACAGCAATGGAACTAGGTCAGAAAAATGGTGAAGCAAGTGAAATGGGAGTCAATAATTGCCCTTCCAGTGCAAAACCCTAAAGAAAAGCTCATCTTCTCTAGGTCGGATTTAGATTGGTCTCGTGTAGAAGGAAAACACATAGACTCCTTTGATCAGATTGCAAAAATCCCTTCAACTAGAATTGGAGACTTTATTAAAGGAGAGGAAATGAACCCAAATGCTCCATGTTCTTTCACATGGGTACAAAACAAATGCTAGGCTTAAGGCCTACTGCTTCCTTGCTATATGAAGTGAGTTTTTTTAGAAATCCTAAGTATATATGTTGGTATTAAATGTGCTCCATCAATTTTCATGGAATCATATGTATTGAGTTTTCAAACCTTTTTATGCAGATATGCTTGTTCATATGGCCCCGAGGACAAAAGGGGACAAGATGAAATGAAGAAAAAATACTCATTTGTGAAAAAGAGGGGATGCCAATGCCATTTCATTGTAAAAATTATGGTTCAAATCCCTGAGGTTGCGATAATAACATACACCATGTATGAGCATTTAGATAGCCAAGGATGGCCTTGTCATGGCCAACAGGACACCTCGGTTCCTGCTAGGGTGCTGCATCAACCAATGTTATCAAGGGACATGGTTTCCTTTGTAGTGAGTTGTTCCTTCTAGGATGTGCCAGTTGACTCTGTTTGCAAAATGCATGTTAAAAAATATATTGACGTGGATGTTGCAGCTCGAGATAGAGATTTATTTTTGTGTAGGAAATATTTTGTTAACATATATAGTCGTCTAATGAAAGGAAATTATCAGTTGCATAAGAAGGATGAATTGAGTGTGAACCTTTGGTATAGGAAACACCCAAATGTTTTTTTCTTTTATCAAAAGCCCAATGGTGGAGATGTCCCTTTTATAGTTGGAATTTAGATGAAGTGGATGTTGGAGACCATGGTGAAGCTATCGAATAATAGCCTAATAGCCATGGATTCAAAATTCAACATGAATAAATATGGGGTGAGTGTATTAGTAATGACAAATCTAGTACAATAATTTGATTAATAATGATTAATGATATGAAGTTGGCTTCATATGTATTTTGAATACGATAGTATCAATTGTACACACTTGTGGTGTTTGATGAGAAACAAAGTGGGGTGCCAGTTGCATGGGTGGTGGCATCACGTAATACATCAAAGGAAATTTTTCTATGGTTGGAGCATCTTATGCATAGGTGTCACCAAGTTGATCATAGTTGGAAAGTTAATGCTTTCGTGGTTGGTGATGCATTGCATCAAATCGATGCTTTAAGGTAATTTAAATATTATTATTTATAGTACAACTTTTATTTATCACATAAATAACATGATTGAAATGAATTGAATGTGGCAGGAGAATCACAAGGTGCAATGTTATCTTGTGTGTTTGGCACGTACGTCGAGCATGGCTAAAAAATGTGAATCGATTGGCCAATAATCCAGAAATAGAAAAATAAATGTTTAGTGATTTGGGTTTAATTATGAATTATTGTTCCAATGTTGAAGTGAGCAATGCAATTAATGCTTTCTTCAACAAATTTGCTAATGAGGAAAAGTTCCTAGACTATTTCCACAAGAATTGGGTTGCTGGTGACAAGATTTGTAAGTTGAAAAACATTTAAGTTGCATTTCTCTTTTTGGATTGAAATATGGATGAAATATCTTCATTAACCCAACTTTATGCAATTAGGGATGTGGGTCAAAGGTTTTCAGGATTTTCCCCATGCAAATTAGGAGACAAACAATGTTGTGGAGTCATATGATTGTTACCTAAAGACAAAATTTCTATTTGATAGAAGAAAGAAATGTTCGCGTAGGATGGATTGTGTTGATTATATAGTTCACCCTTAATATTTTAATAGAAGCCATACGGAGCAGATCACCTGATAACAGTACTCAGGGCTAAATTTTTGAATTTGGCTAAGGAGAAATAGCACTAAGCTAAGCCACGTGCGAGAAAAGGATAAGTGCGTCTCTATAACAGAGCGGAAATATATTAAGACCTTAAACATTAGCCGCACAAGATATAAAAGGCGCAAAAAGAAAAGAATATGAGACGGGGCCCGAATTCACTTTATACACACTGGAGAAGGAGTCCGCAAGTGTAATTCCAGGGGGGTCACGAAGTGGAGGGGCAAGGCGGAGCCTTACACCCCCCCCCGGGAAATTTGATGACGTGTCAAGGTGGTCGACATGGGATGAGAATTATACGGAGAATAAAGCATGGGCTTTAAAGTTATCATAATATGCTTTTTGCGTCCCACGAGGGCTAGGTTCTGAAGTAGAGCTGTCACCACGACGTAAAGGTAAGGTAAGTTTTTAGGACACCCAGTACTAAGGCTCGTACTGGTATTTAACCTGACACGCGGCGTTCACCTACCCGAAGTCTAACACCCCAATCCATACACGCAGCGTGTTTCACTGTCAGTGTCCTTACGACGCTTACCCCACTCTTTTCACCCCACCATCTTTACTCGAGTTGCCTCAATTCTATATAACGGTCTTCCGCCTTTTACTATGGTAAAATATTCAGGTTTTCGACTATTGTATAAACAAAAGTGGGAGCCTAGTACAAGGTCTGCCCAATCATTGTCAGTACCCCCGTGTCGCTTTCCTGAGAAATTTCTTATTGCACAGGTATTCCATCCCTCACATTCCCTCTGGTGTCCTTTTGTTTTTAAAATTTTCATGTTGGTCATGGGTAAAGTCACAACCAAGAAGTCAGAGCTAGAGACTCCCCAAGTCTGTGAAACCAGAAATCCTCCAGGGTTTGAACCTTTCTTAGACTGGCAAGCCGACATTTGCGACCTGCAGTACCCATTCCCCATTAGCAGTGTCAAGCTTGAAATTTTTAAGAGACATGTCGAAAACAGGGATAGGTATCGGGTTGTTCTGTTGGGTCTGTATCATCAAATCACCCCCCAAGTTTAACCAATGGTCGAATTTATCTGTTGGCTCGGGGATGTTTACGACGAATGTTGGGGCATGTTCCTCTTGGCTCAAGGGAATAGGATATTCACCCTTTCCCCTGATATCATCAGAAAATCCCTTCGTTTTCCTACCAGTTCAAACTACGACAGTTTCAGTGAAGTAACTCTGACCCCTCAATTTGCAAAATTGCCATGGAAGCAACAGAGAAATTTCATTGCCTCAATAACCGACTCTCAGTTCACATCCCTCCCTTCTGCAGAGTTAGTTTGCATGAGCCTGTTCAAAGAAGAATTCCAGCCTATCCTTGCTCTCATCGCTGGTTTACTAGGTGTGGAAGGTTTCGGGCAAGCCTCCAGGGCATGTATTTCTTTCTTATGGTTAATGTCTCAAACCGGGGTTGTCCTAGACATTCCTGGTTTCCTGGCCTCCACCATGTAGACCATATTCCAGGAACTCCCAGACATGAGTCACTTCCGCTTTTCTTCTATGGTCTTTTACCTCTTCCTTTTTTAGCATGCTGACAAGCTCGAGGGTTTGGGTCTAGATAAGGTGTACAAAATAAATTCCCAGCCCAGGCCAATTTTTGACTGGAGTCCTGAAACACATCAGTTAGCAAACGGGGTGGGCTACTCAAGGTTCCTAAACGATTTCATGCCTATTGCCTACACTATCATCCATGACTCTCCTCCGCCTAGGGTTTTTCCTGAGATGAAGAGGTGTTTATAGTATAGCGAAGCCCAAAGCACCAGGGATTGGTACCTATTTGATAACTACACTGAAATCCAAGTTTATGGAGTCGAAGTTCCCCCTTACCAGTTGCCCGTGTTTCCTGCCCGGTGGATATATGCTTTGGAATACATTCAGAAGACCCTGCATGCCGGCCAACTTCACTTCCTCCTTGCAAAAAAGGGTTTTATCCTCAAGCTCCCCACAACCATTGGCCCTTTTTTTGTCAATTCAAGGCACGCCCTTCCTGTGGTGGAAAAGCTGCATCAAGATATGGATTTGAGACAAGGGAAATTTTGCCCCTATGATCCGAGGGGTATCATCTCTAGCAGAAGGAGGAGGAAAAAATCAACCCCATATATGCATGAAACGAAGCCTTTCATAGAATGGAGAGCTAATCTTGAAAACTGGCCTTTTCTTTCGCAGATGGAGACCGATTCATCTACGACAGGGGAAAAGACAGATGCCGCTTCAACGAGAGAAGCTGGTAAAGAACAAGTGGAGGAGGCAAGTGCATCCGGAATGCGTTCTCCCCCTTTCAAAAGGTAGAAAACAGGGACCAGTGAAGCAGAAGTTATCGGGGAGGAACAATTGCTCGAACAGGAAATACCATATGGGAAGCCCGACAAGGGAAAAACAGGAATCAGGGTGATAAGGGATAGTACTACCTCTTCTGATTTCTCAGAAGTCTCACAGGCTATCACAACAGGTAGTTCTCAGGTGGCAACCGAAAGTAGTTTGAAGGCTAGAGCAATCAGAGATAAGTACCGGGCTGAGGTGGGGGGGTATGTTGAGAAATACCACACCAGATTGTCAGCCGCAGTGAATCTGGACACTGAACATTTAATAATGGCCATGGCCGAGGCCGTTCTAGACCCAGAATCCGGTACTACTAGCTACAGGGCGTTAGATGTTGCAATCGACATGTCACAAGTGCCACAAATTGATAAATGCAACTTATTTCAGGTCTTCGGTGATATGCTTAAGGATGAAGTGATGTGGCTTTCAATCACTCTGAGGAAGTTGCAGAACAAGCATGCCTAAGTGGGGGAGAATTTTAGGAGGAGAAAGGCCAATTCCCGGGCCCTCATGAATGATATACACTCTCTCCAGGATGTGATTAAAGGAAAAGAAAAAGGTGAATCCAACCCCCAGGGTCACCTTATTGCGGAGCTACAGAAGAAGGTTGCAGCTTTGAAAAGTAAGATTAATATACTGGGCTCCCATCATGTGCAAACTACTGAGCTAGCTTGGGCTGAAAAGGAAAATGCAAACTTGGCTGATTCTCTTGCAAAAGAGAAGGAGGAAAAAGAAAATATCGCAGGAGAGATGGCTTCTCTTCAAGACAGGATGAATGCATTACGGACAACTTGGGACACACATACATGTGCACCACCTGCCCCACCAGAGACTAGTTCAATGTTTGAACAGCTGACCATGACATTGGCTTCAACTTCAACACTAGAGAAACATGTTTCGATGGAACGGCAAAGGATCACTGAATTGGAGGCCCTCCTTGCTGGAAATGTCAAAAATATTGATGAAATGAAGAAAGATATGGAAAAGGAGAAGCAAGAAAAGGCACGGTATGAAAAGACCATCAATGATCTCAACAGCTGTTTGAAAGGAAATGTCACCCTCCTGGAAACCAGGCGACTAATTTGGGCAGACATTATTGCAGAAATTAGAAGTCATTGGCCGTTCCTAACTTTTATTGAGGAAATGAAGTCAGCCATACCCCTTCTCAGAAGAAATCTCTATGAGGGAGGCACTGAGGCTCCTAACAAAGTCCAAAATGCAAAAAGGTACGTCTCCTTCCTAAAAGAGCTAAATCCAGAAGAGGTAGGGAAACATGGTGTAGAGAGTAGGTTCTTGGAAGCTTCAAAGTGCCAGAAAGCGGTGGAAAAATAAGCAGTTAGGAAGTTGGCCGTGGACGCTTTGGAGAAGGTTGCGACCAACTTAGAAAGGTTCGATGTGGACTGGGCCGAAATAACACTCGCAGGGCTTCCATCATGCTAGGATCCCGCTCGTGTTGTCCTACGGCTGTTGCCAGCATATGAGGCTGTTCTAAAGGGGGAAATGAATCGAACAGACATCCCCTCTGAGAAATCTGCAAGGCTTAAACCAGAAACCATAATCTTTGTCCTTGGAAAAGAGTTCGCACTCCTACACCTGGTAATGCATAGAATTCCTGTCGAGGCAAACTATGATGAACTCACAGAGGCATACATCAGAATAGAAGGTTTCATATCGATGCCTGAACCTGAAGCATCCAGTTGGCAGAGATGCATCAAGTATGCTAGCCTAGTAGCCAGCTCCTCAGCAAACGTTCCACCACCTGTTTCACCAATGGCCTCAACTCCTTCGCACCAGTGAAAGTGGTTAACTCATGATTCGGCCCTAGTGGCCTTTAGTTTTATTTACTTTTTACTTTTAGATTCCGAATGGAATTGATATTCCACTCTTGCATTTTACTTCTTGTTAAGACAATTTTAATATTTTGATTCGAAACGACTGCAAGCCTAATTGTAAATGATGAGAAGCACTATTCCTCATCATGACTTTTGTTATTTTTTATTAGGACCTCAAACTGCTTACTAGCACGTGAGGAAGATATTTTCCCAAAATATCTTCCCGCTCATGTTTCTAAAAAATTCTATATAAGCAGCAAACCAAGAGGAAAAATGGTTCCAAATTTTCAGAAGAACGCACTTAGAAAGAGCTTTGTATGCATTTTGTCAAAATTTTGATATAAAGGTTGAATAGCCCGTTGGGTCTCAGTGATGAGGAGTTTCACCTATATTTAAGATTCTGGTCTTAGCACTTCATAGCCTGTAATTCTCTCTTATGTTATATAATTTCAATGTTCATTTCATTTACATCCATTTTCATGTATCTTGTTCTGGAATGCGAGTGGCTCACATGTCTTAGTATGAATTGATCAATGTCGATACTCATGCTAAACGTGTCAAGCGCTTGAAATATAGCTCAGTAATGATATATTGTTTCACTTTTCACTTCAATCATAATTCTTCTGGTATTTACAATAAGGAAATGTGATCGTTAAAAGTTATCCTCATACATGGATTCTTTATTATAAGCCCAGTATATGTTGATGTTCTTTTTAGATTCCATTTCTATAATAGCCGGTATCCCTCCTTGTTTTCATACGTCGTATTCACTTTCTAATCATTTAAATCTGTGAAGTATTTTAGAATCCAGCCCTCTTTATAGTGAGCTGTCTTTGAATTTTCTGACACGTTTGTAACAAAAGGTTACACCCTGCCTCTGCAACATTATTTTCACTGTGCTGAAGTTTGAAAGTTCTGGTTCCATTTGCACCAAACATTCTCGTTTATACATGATAACATGAGAGCCCTTTTCCTGAATAAATTTTGCAAGGTTATATCAAATTCTCCTTGTTATATAAGATGTCCTAGGCACTGGTCTTTCACAAATCAAGGTTGTCTCTAGGAGTTACAACATCTTTTTGGCGCCATTGCTGGGGATACGAATTTGATAAAAGATAAATCCTTGGGCCTCGAAAACATATTGATTCAATATTCCTAATAGGTGAGCAGGAAGAGTGGTGAGTTGTAGATTTCTCACCTTGGCGACTCCACAGTCAATTATCATATAAACTTACTTGCAGTCCTGGCTCCTCGAAAGCCACATCTGAGGTTCAGATACATCTCAACCAGAGACACCTTCAGTGTCTGACCCAGAGAAGATCTTACATAGGAGGGGTTGGAGGGAAAGACAATAAGTTCACACAGAGATCCCTGATTTCTCTTTAGAAGACTCTCCATCCTCCTCCTCTCAAATAGCCCAGGTGCTAGGTCCCGACTCCACTGCGGGAAACACTGACTATTTTTCAGATAGCCCTCCCTTGGGGAACATCCGATTCAAAGATGAAGCTGAATCAGTAGATACCACCCACTACACTCTGCATCCCACTCCTGAGGTTGAAGAAGAAGTCAAAGAAGTCACCGAAGTATCTGCTATTAATAGTCCATATTTTCCATCAACACACCAAGCCTCTATCCAATACATTCCCATTGTCATTCACACTTTACTTCCACCTCCTCCTCTTACGCATCAAACTATTGCACTACCTCCACCTCCCCCAATGGAAAATGTTCCAGGTTTCTTGCTGAACAAATATGTCCCCCTGGCATTACCTCAAATCTTGAATGATATGCCTCAAGACTATCTGAAAATCTTACCCTGTTTCAACTGGGAAAATGAGATTGAAGCTCAAAAACATCTTGAAGTATTTTTCTCTTTTGCAGAGAAATTTAATGTGGAACATATAGATGTATTCTTAAGGTTGTTCGTCTAGTCCCTGGATGGAGAAGCTAGAAAGTGGTTTAAAAATTTGGCGGATTGTTCCATTACTAATTGGGATCAGATGGAAAATTCTTTTCTCAGAAAGTGGGGAGAGAGAAAGGATCATGGAAACTGTCTCACTGAGTTTAATACACTCAAGAAAATACATAATGAAGGGGTGCCAGAGTTCATTAAGAGGTTTAACAAATTGTATTTAAGCCTCCCTACTAATATGAAACCTCATCAAACTGCTGCCAAAGTTGTTTTCGTAGCAGCTTTCGACTCATAATTCGAGTTCTCCCTAAGAAAAAGAAAGCCTACCACCTTGGATGATGCCCAAACTGATGCAGTGGAGCTGGAGGCAAATTTTGCCTCCACTGGGAAATCAAAAGGGAGATGAGATCAGGAGGCTAGAAGAAGAGGGAAAGAAGAAGTGTCCACATCTGGTCAGGACAGAGATACATCAGAAACTAAAATTGAGGAGAAGAATAAGATGATTAAGAATATCTCAAGCAAGCTGGTCAAGCTTGAACTTGAAGCCAAGCATTCATCCTCCAAAACAGTCCAGAACGCTCCAAACAGGGGTTACAATCCTCAGTACAAAAAACCACCACTGCAAATACTACAAAGAGAGCGAAAAGAACAGCAGGACCAGGTACCACACCCACTGTACCTAGAAGGTCAAATGGATGGTCCCACTGATGATACTTCTTATGAGCAAGATGATCTGTACCTTGCTTATTCAAATGGCGATGAAGTAGAATGTCCTTTGCAAGAAGGTGATGGAATGGAGATTCCGTTACAAGAAGAAGAGGAAAAGGCCAAGGACAGTGAAGACCCAAAGATTGACGACTACTGCAAGTAGTTCATCGATTTCATGCAAGCTCATTTCAATAGAAAATATGATCTTAGATCCTCCAGAAAATGAACTCATACCAAGATCAAGAAGAGGAAGCACTGGAGAAAGAAGCAGCTATACAGAGAGACACAACAGTGCAAAAGGTTGCTGATAAAGGTAAGAGGCCTTTTAACCAACCTTTATAGCCTAATGACCAGGTTCCTTCCTCTTCGAAGGTAGTAACTCCTCCTAATACTAAGTCTGTCATGAAAGAGGTCAAACCCTTAGTTGAAAACAAAGAGTCAAAGGAGAATATAATAGAAAAGTCCTCTTCTGTCTTTAGTTTACAAAAGAAGCTTGAGAAAGTCAAAATCCCAGTTCCCTTGAATGAACTGTTAAAGCAGCCCACATATCAGTCTCAAGTCACCTCTTTTATGCTCCCTCCAGAAACAACTCATATTCTAGATAGTATGAACCTTCAAGAATAAAGACCCATGGTTGTGTTTGGCCCCCATGTTGAAGAACTAGATTCCTCTACTCCTCCCTTTTATGTGTCATTAGTAATTCATGACCTGCTATTACATAAATGTATGTTAGATTCGGGAGCTTCCCATAATCTATTGCCTCTGTCAGTCATGGAGCAACTAGGATTGCAAATCATCCATCCATACAAGGACCTCTATTCGTTTGATTCTAAAAGAGTCAAGTGTCTAGGTATGATCAACGACTTGGTGGTCAATTTGGCTCAAATTCCAGCCAAGAGCGTGGTGATGGATATAGTGGTGGCTGACATAAGAGCCCGATTCAGGATGCTATTGTCAAGGTCCTGGGGAAACAAAATTGGAGGATCAATCAAGTTGGACTTAACTTACGCTACTATTCCTGTTTTTGGAGGACAGGAAAGGAGGCTGTACAGGGAGACAAGATTTGTGAAGATGGTTACAAAGGCTGATAAATCTGTAAATTCTCCTGTGTATGGTAAAGAGGGAGATTTCTCATGTCTGATGCTAGAGGAAGATCAAGACTACGCTCAAGAGCCATAATTCTACCAAATTAAGACTGAACAACCTTCAGAGAATCATCAAGAAGGAATTTGGACACTGCACTTCGATGGAGAAAATTCCAAAGAAGGAAATGGAGCTGGGGTGCTACTGATTTCTCCTACTGGCCAATGGGTCCCATTATCGTTCAAGTTAGAGTATGAAGCCACAAATAATGTGGCTGAATACGAGGCACTACTTTTGGGGTTGCAGACAGCTAGAAGCATGAACATTCAGAATTTAAAGTTCTGGGAGATTCAGTGGTGGTGAGGCAAGTAAAAAATCAATGCCAGACCAAACACCTATGGCTGAGGGCCTATAGAAATGAGATATGGGATCTGGTGGAAAAAAATTTCTTGGCCTTTAATATTCAGTTTATGCCCAGAGAAAAAAATAGGATGGCAGATTCCCTTGCAGTGGCTGCTAGTACATTTCGTCCACCTCAAAACCATCTTTTAAGATACGAAATTGAAGTTCGTTATTGACCTTCAATTCCAAATAATAGCAAGCATTGGCAGGTGTTTGAAGATGAAGACCAAGTAAAAATATTTATGGAAACAGTAGGGGAATTATCAAACATGGAGATAGATGCTTGTGAAGAAGAAGAAGCTGAAGACCTTTCAGAAAACAAATGGGAGGAAAAGGTGGCTGGCCATAAAGTGTTGCAATTGAAGGGAAACGTTATACCTAGAGGGATGGTGCCTCTAGAAAGGTTTTTTGACAAAAAAGATGTCCCACTGCAGCCAAACAAAGTAGTAGAAGAAAATCAGGTAGAAGACCTGAATCTTGGTACCGATGCTGACCCCAAAATTGTGAAGTTGTCCAAGAAAGTCCTAGAAGAATATAAATAGCTCTACCAGAAATTATTTCAGTCATACAAAGATGTGTTTGCATGGTCTTATCAGGACCTGAAAACCTTCGACATCAGCATCATGCAACATAAAATTCCTCTAAAAGGAGATGCAAAGCCGCATAAACATAATCTTAGATAGATTAACCCTCTGTTGCTTCCCTCCATAGAGAAGGAGATCAAGAAGTTATTGAAGGCTAAAATCATTGTGCCATTGAGATACTCTAAGTGGGTGGCAAATCTAGTCCCATTTTGGAAAAAGAATGGAGAAATAAGGCTATGTGTTGATTTTCAGAATCTAAATCGAGAGTCCTTAAAGGATAATTACCCACTGCCCAAGATGGATCACATTCTGCAGAAAGTAGTGGGAGCTTCACGGATGTCGATGATGGATGGTTTCTCTACTTACAATCAGGTGGCTGTACTTCCAGAAGACCAAAAGAGACTACCTTCACCACACCATGAGGTACATTTATGTATGCCAGGATGCCTTTCGGATTGATCAATGTAGGGGCCACTTTCCAAAGGGCCATGGACATTGCCTTTGTTGGGGAGAAAGATAAGTTTGTGGTGGTCTATCTTGATGATATCACCTGTGTTTTCAAAGGATGATGCAGAGCACATTGAACACTTGCGTAGAAATTTCGAGAAGTGAAAAAGGTATGGTCTCTCTCTCAATCCATAGAAGTCATTGTTTGCATTGGAAGAAGGTAAGATTTTGGGACATATTGTGACCAAATATGGGGTAAAAATTGATCCTAAGATAGTAGAAGCAATAAATGGCATTTCTCTCCCCAGAAATAAAAAGGAGGTGCAGGTGTTCCTTGGGCGCATTAACTTTCTGAGAAGGTTTATCCCTAACTATGCAGAGATAGTTAGGCATATAACCGACATGCTCAAGAAGAATAACGAGGTGAAGTGGTCCCAGGAATCACGAGAGGCCTTTACCAGAATAAAAAATGCCTTTGCAGAAGCCCTAGTGCTGGCTAGACCAGACTATGCTAAACCCTTCATGATATTTTCATTTGCATCACCTCATACAGTGGCAGGATTTTTATTGCAGAAGAATGACGAGGGGTATGAGCAGCCTATCGCTCTCTTTAGCCAGGTGCTCCGTGATGCAGAATTGAAATAAAACATACTAGAAAAGCAAGCTTATGCTCTAGTGAAGTCTCTTAAGGCATTCCCAATATATGTCCTGCAATCACACATCACTGCATTTGTGCCCACAACAGCCATGAAGGACATCCTCATCCAAGGAGACAACGAGGGAAAAAGGGGGAAATGGATTGCCAAAGTACAAGAATATGAGTTGGATATTCACCCTACCAAGTTGATTAAAGGACAGGGATTAGCCAAAATCTTGTCGGAATCGAACTGTCAGGCTCTGGGCATAAATCTGTCTATGATAGATAATGAGGAGTCCGAGAAGATGGAAGAACAACAAGGGATAGAGACAGCTACTCAGAAGACTCATATGAAGTATCTCATCAGCCCGTGGTATAAGGATATTGTGGAGTATCTTCTGACTCTCAGATGCCCCTTAGCTGTGACAAAGCTAAATACATAACACTAAGGTTGAAATAACAGAAATTTGTTGTTGCCAATGGTCGGCTATACTGGTGAGATCCTTCGGGTATCCTGCTTCTGTGCCTTACAAAAATTGAGGTAGAAAATATAATCGCTGAATTCCATGAAGGTATCTGTGGGGGTCACTACAGCTGGAGAGCTACCGCTCACAAAATTCTGAAAGCTGGTTTATTCTGGCCCAAACTCTTTGGAGATGTGTTTGCTCAGGTCAGAGCTTGTGAAAAATGCCAAAAATTTGCGGAGAGACAGAAGTTGGCACCCCTACCCATGATCCCTGTACATGTGGATGAACCATTCCAACAATGGGGGATTGACTTTATTGGTGAGATTCATCCTACATCTAGCAGTCAGAATAAGTGGATATTAACTGCTACAGATTATTTCACAAAATGGGTGGAGGAAATACCTGCGAGAAATGCAACAGATACCGTGGTGATAAATTTTATGGAAGAAAATATTATATCCAGATTCGGCTGCCCTGCCAAGATAGTGACCAACAACGCTCAGGATTTTAAATATGCTAAGTTTTTCAGCTTCTTCCAGCAGTATAACATTGCATTGGGTCACTCCACAGCCTATTACCCACAAGGAAATGGCTTAGCAGAGTCTTCTAATAATACCCTGGTGAGTGCACTGAAGAAAGCTATAAACGAAAATCAGAAAAATTGGGACTCTCAGTTGAAATTTGCTTTATGGGCAAACATGATTACCAGCAAGAGATCAATGGGTAAGTCCCCATATGAATTGGTATATGGGAGAGTAGCGGTCTTTCCCATACAGTTGGCATTACCAGTAGCTAGATTCATGCAAGAAAGTCAAGAAGAGCCTAATGATATTACCAGGAGAATCAATCAGCTGGTAGAGTTGGAAGAAACACGAAACCAGGTGAGCCAGAGGTTGACCGAATATCAGGATAAGATGAAAGATCTGTTTGACCAGCACGCCAAGGACAGGAAGATGCAGGTTGGGGATTTAGTGCTCAGATGGGATATTCGAAGAGAAGAGAAGGGGAAACATGGTAAATTTGACCCATTATGGTTCAGTCCCTTTAAAATTGTGGAGAAAGGGGGCAACAACACAGTCAAGTTGGAAAATTTACAGGGAGACTTGCTTGACGCCCCTGTAAATGGTCAGTTCCTGAAACCTTACTTCCAATTCTGATTCAGGCTGAGAAAGCCTGATGTATTATATTGTACATTATTTATCTGCTTTTATCTTTGTTTTAATGTCATTTTTTGTGAAGAATCATGAAAGAGAAAAAGAAAAAGTGCAGAGGAGTGGTGTCTACAAGAAGGGTTTTTAAGTGGTCTGCGAGGTTCTCGACACGCCCAAGGATGAACTTGCCATCCAATGTTGATTATATAGTTCACCCTTAATATTTTAATAGAAGCCATATGGAGCAGATCACCCAATAACAGTACTCAGGGCTAAAGTTTTGAAGCTAGCTAAGGAGAAATAGCGCTAAGCTAAGCCACGTGCGAGAAAAGGATGAGCACGTCTCTATAACAGAGAGAAAATATATGAAGACCTTAAACATTAGCCGCGCAAGATATAAAAGGCAAAAAAAGAAAAGAATATGAGACGGGGCCCGCATTCACTTTATACACGCTAGAGAAGGAGTCCGCAAGTGTAATTTCGGGGGGGTCACGAAGCGGAGGGGTAAGGCGGAGCCTTACCCCCCTTGGAAATTTGATGACATGTCAAGGTGGTCGACACGGGACGAGCGTTCTACAGAGAATAAAGCATGGGCTTTAAAGTTATCATAATATGCTTTTTGCGCCCAACGAGGGCTAGATTCTGAAGTAGAGTTGTCACCACGACGTAAAGATAAGGTAAGTTTTTAGGATACCCAATACTAAGGCCCATACTGGTATTTAACCCGACACACGGCGTTCACCTGCTCGAAGTCTAACACCCCAATCCCTACACACCACGTGTCTCACTGTCAGTGTCCTTACGATGCTTACCCCACTCTTTTAACCCCACTATCTTTACTCGAGCTACCTCAGTTCTATATAACGGTCTTCCCCCTTTTACTGTGGTAAAATATTCAGGTTTTCGACTATTGTATAAACAAAAGTGGGAGCCCAGTACTATGTCTGCCTAGTCATTGTCAGTACCCCCGCGTCACTTTCCCGAGCAATTTCTTACTGCACAAGTATTCCATCCCTCACATTCCCTATGGTTTCCTTTTGTTTTTAAAATTTTCATGTTGGTCATGGGTAAATTCACAACCAAGAAGTCAGAGCCGGAGACTCCCTAAGTCCGTGAGACCAGAAATCCTCCAGGGTTTGAACCTTTGTTAGACTGGCAAGCCGAAATCTGTAACCCGCAGTACCGATTCCCCATTAGCAGTGTCAAGCCTGAAAGTTTTAAGAGACATGTCGAAAACAGGGATAGTTATCGGGTTGTTCTATTGGGTCTGTATCATCAAATCACCCCCCCAGTTTATCCAGTGGTCGAATTTATCTGTTGGCTCCGGGATGCTTACAACAAACATCGGGGCATATTCCTCTTGGCTCAAGGGAATATGATATTCACCCTTTCCCCAAATATCATTAGAAAAGCCCTCCGTTTTCTTACCAGTTCAAACTACGTCATTTTCAGTGAAGTAACTCTGACCCCTCAATTTGCAAAACTGCCATGGAAGCAACAGAGTGATTTCATTGCCTCAATAACTAATTCTCATTTCACGTCCCTCCCTTCTGCAGAGTTAATTCCCATGAGCCTGTTCAAAGAATAAGTCCAGCCTATCCTTGCTCTCATCACTGGTTTACTAGCTGTGGAAGGTTTCGGGCAAGCCTCCAGGGCATGTATTGCTTTCTTATGGTTAATGTCTCAAACCGGGGTTGTCCTAGACATTCCTGGTTTCCTGGCCTCCACCATGCAGACCCAATTCCAGGAACTCCCAGACACGGGTTGCTTCCGCTTTTATTCTATGGTCTTTTACCTCTTCCTTTTTCAGCATGCTGAAAAGTTCAAGGGTTTGGGTCTAGATAAGGTGTACAAGATAAATTCCCAGCACAGGCCAATTTTTGACTGGAGTCCTGCAACACATCAGTTAGCGAACGGGGTGGGCTACTAAAGGTTCCTAAACGATTTCATGCCTATTTCCTACACTATCATCCATGAATCTCCTCCACCTAGGGTTTTTCCTGAGATGAAGAGGTGGTTACAGTATAGCGAAGCCCAAAGCACCAGGGATTGGTACCTCTTTGATAACTACATTGAAATCTGAGTTTATGGAGCCGAATTTCCCCCTTACCAGTTGCCCGTGTTTCCTACCAGATGGATATATGCTTTGGAATACATTTGGCAGACCCTGCATGCTGACCAACTTCACTTCCTCCTTGTAAAAAAGGGGTTTACCCTCAAGCTCCCCACAACCATTGGCCCTTTTGTTGTCAATTCAAGGCACGCCCTTCCTGTGGTGGAAAAGCTGCTTCAAGATATGGATTTGAGACAAGGGAAAGTTTTTCCCTATGATCTGAGGGGTATCATCTCTAGAAGAAGGAGGAGGAACAAATCAACCCCATATATGCATGAAACGAGGCCTTTCATAGAATGGAGAGATAATCTTGAAAACTAGGCTTTGCTTTCACAGATGGAGACCGATTCATATGCGACAGAGGAAAAGATAGATGCCGCTTCAACAAGAGAAGATGGTAAAGAACAAGTGGAGGAGGCAGGTGCATCCAGAATGCGTTCTCCTCCTTTCAAAAGGCATAAAACAGGGACCAGTGAAGCAAAAGTTATCAGGGAGGAATAGTTTCTTGAACAGGAAATACCATATGGGAAGCCCGACAAGGGAAAAACAAGAATCAAGGTGATAAGGGATAGTACTACCTCTTCTTATTTCTCAGAAGTCTCACAGGCTATCATAGTAGGCAGTTCTCTGGTGGCAAACGAAAGCAGTTTGAAGGCTAGAGCAATCAGAGATAAGTATCGGGCTGAGCTGGAGACATATGTTGAGAAATACCACACCAGATTGTCAACCGCAATGAATCTGGACACTGAAAATTTAATAATGGCCATGGCTGAGGCCGTTCTAGACCCAAAAGCTGGTACTACTAGCTATAGGGCGTTAGAGGTTGCAATCGACATGTCACAAGTGCCACAAATTGATAAATGCAACTTATTTCAGATCTTCGGTGATATGCTTAAGGATGAAGTGATGCGGCTTTCAATCACTCTGAGGAAGTTGTAGAATAAGCATGCCCAAGTGGTGGAGAATTTCAGGAGGGAAAATGCCAATTCTTGCGCCCTCATGAATGATATATGCTCTCTCCAGGATGTGATTAAAGGAAAAGAAACAGGTGAAGCCAATACCCAGAGTCACCTTATTGCGTAGCTATAGAAGAAAGTTGTAGCTTTGAAAAGTAAGATTAATATACCGAGCTCCCATCATGTGCAAACTGCTGAGCTAGCCCGGGCTGAAAAGGAAAACAAAAACTTGGCTGATTCTCTTGCGAAGGAGAAGGAGGAAAAAGAAAAGATCGCAGGAGAGATGGCTGCTCTTCAAGACAGGATGAATGCATTACGGACAACTTGGGACACACATACATGTGCACCACCTGCCCCACCAGAGACTAGTTCACTGTCTGAACAGTTGACCACGACATTGGCTACAACTGCAACACTAGAGAAACAGGTTTCGACGACATGGAAAAGGATCACTGAATTGGAGGCCCTCCTTGCTGAAAATGTCAAAAATATTGATGAAATGAAGAAAGAGATGGAAAAAGAGAAGCAAGAACAGGCACAGTATGAAAAGACCATCAATGATCTCAACAGCCGTTTGAAAGGAAATGTCACCCTCCTGGAAGCCAGGCGACTGATCTGGGCAGACATTATTGTAGAAATTAGAAGTTGTTGGCTTTTCCTAACTGTTATCGAGGAAATGAAGTCAGCCATACCCCTTCTCAGAAGAAAGCTCCATGAGGGAGGCACTGAGGCTCCTAACAAAGTCCAAAATGCAAAAAGGTACGTCTCCTTCCTAAAAGAGCTAAAGCCAGAAGAGGTAGGGAAACATGGTGTAGAGAGTAGGTTCATGGAAGCTTCAGAGTCCCAGAAAGCGGTGGAAAAAGAAGAAGCTAGAAAGTTGGCCATGGACGCTTTGGAGAAGGTTGCGACCATCTTAGAAAGGTTCGATGTGGATTGGGACGAAATAGCACTCGTAGGGCTTCCATCGTGTTGGGATCCCACTCGTGATGTCCTACGGCCGTTGCCAGCATATGAGGTTGTTTTAAAGAGGGAAATGAATCGAACAGACATCCCCTCCGAGAAATCCGCAAGGCTTAAACCAGAAACCATAATATTTGTCCTCATAAAAGAGTTCACACTCCTACACCTGGTAAAGCATAGAATTCCTGTCGAGGTGAACTATGATGAACTCACGGAGGCATACATCAGAACAGAAGGTTTCATATCGATGCCCGAACCTACAGCAGCCAGTTGGCAGAGATGCACCAAGTATGCCAGCCTGGTAGCCAGCTCCTCAGTAAATTTTCCACCATCTGTTTCAGCAATGGCCTCAACTCCTTTGCACCAGTGAAAGTGGTTTAACTCATGATTCGGCCCTAGTGGACTTTAGTTTTATTTACTTTTACTTTCAGATTCCGAGTGGAATTGATATTCCACTCTTGCATTTTACTTCTTGTTAAGACAATTTTAACATTTTGATTCGAAATGGCTGTAAGCCTAATTGTAAATGACGAGAAGAGCTATTCCTCATCATGAATTTTGTTATTTTTTATTAGGACCTCAAACTGCTTACTAGCACGCGAGGAAGATATTTTCCCAAAATATCTTCCCGCTCATGTTTCTAAAAAATTCTATATAAGCAGCAAACCAAGAGGAAAAAGGGTTCCAGATTTTCAGAAGAATGCACCTAGAAAGAGCTTTGTATGCATTTTGTCAAAATTTTGATATAAAGGTTGAAGAGCCCGTTGAGTCTTAGTGATGAGGAGTTTCACCTATATTGAAGATTCTGGTCTTAGCACTTCATAGTCTGTAATTCTCTCTTATGTTCTATAATTTCAATGTTCATTTCATTTACATCCATTTTCCTGTATCTTGTTCTGGAATGCGAGTGGCTCACATGTCTTAGTATGAATTGATCAATGTCGATACTCATGCTGAACGTGTCAAGCGCTTTAAATATAGCTCAGGCATGATATATTGTTTCACTTTTCACTTCAATCATAATTCTTCTGGTATTTGTAGTAAGGAAATGTGATCGTTAAAATTTATCCTCATACATGGATTCTTTATTATAAGCCCAGTATATGTTGATGTTCTGTTTAGATTCCGTTTCTATAACAGCCGGTATCCCTCCTTGTTTTCATACACCGTATTCACTTTCTGATCATTTAACTGTGTGAAGTATTTTAGAATCCAACCCTCTTTATAGTGAGCTGTCTTTGAATTTTCCGACACGTTTGTATCAAAAGGTTACACCCTGCCTCTGCAACATTATTTTCACTGTGCTGAATTTTGAAAGTTCTGGTTCCGTTTGCACCAAAAATTCTTGTTTATACATGATAACATGAGAGCCCTTTTCCTGAATAGCTTTTGCAAGGTTATATCAAATGCTCCTTGTTATATAAGATGTCCTAGGCACTGGTCTTTCACAACTCAAGGCTATCTCTAGGAGTTACAATAGATTGGTTGATATATGTTCTTATAAAAAAAGTTGAACCCTGTGATCGGTTTAAGGAAATTATAAAAAAGGAAATATTTTTAAATAATTACAAGAAAGAGAACCATTGGAATCAATAATGTAAAAAGAAAAAATAATTCCAGATAGTGATTGCAGCCCTCATGAGCAAATGTCTCATGCTTTTTGGGTGAGGAGTCATTCTAAATTTAATAAGAAATATCTTTTCACTTTTCATCATACAAATTTCATAACTTGTGATTGCCCATGGTCTATTCATGGCAACATATGCAAGCATGCCATAAAAGTGGGTTGGTTGTTTTCCGGTTCAATGGCTTCAAACCAATTACAAAATCATCAAAGCACAACTGGGTCATACAATGACCCTCCTGAGATAAATATAGAGGCAATATCGGATCTTCTTGAAGATACAAACACATCTGCCATGGATAGTCAAAATGTTGATGTAAATGTTGAACAAATTGAGATGGCCAAGGAGGATTTATTTGGCAACTTAGACCTGGTTCGAAACAATCCTCCTACTACTTTGACCAAGATTGAAAAGTTGATTGCTTTAGTTAAAAAATTGTTGGATGATGCCAACAATATTCATATTATGGATTATGAATTCATGTGTAGATTGGGTGCTTTTGAGTTATAATTGAGGAGGAAGAAGAGTTTCATAAGCCCCAAAAAGAGAAGAAAAAGAAGGCAAAAAAATGAAAGATTGGAAATTGACTTGAATATCCCGGTAGATGAAGATGAACCATTTCAGTTTGAACAACTCAACAAGTGAGCTCACCCTTGCTCCAACAATGAATGATTTTCTAGGTTTCTTATGCATGATTTTGTTTTTAATTTGATTTTAATATTTATTCGTATTTGATGTGTTAATGTTTTGTTGACTATGTCCATGTACGTTTGATAGGTGGTGAGGATATGTTTGGAGATTTCTTTAATTTGATGGAATCGTCATTTAAGGTGATTAAATAACTCCATGCATTTACAGTCAGTATTTTAATACATTGATTGTTTTGTAAGTCATGGAAGATAGTTTTCAAGTGGTTTTGCATACTTGCATACTTGCATATATTGGTGTCCAAACAATAATATGATATATAAATTCAAATAAAAACAATGGAAATGTAACAAACTTATTAGAGGAGTTGCAATGAAATTGTAACTAAACATGTCAAACACAATTTTACCAGTTTTTTTATAACTTCTCAATGCGATTGGTGATATATTAATATTATTGGAGAGTAATATATATTACAACATCAAATATAATGCGTTTGATATCTATGATTAGGTGCAATGGTGATCCATTGTCTCAACAACAGTGAGCCAGTGTGTCAGCAACGGTCAGCCAAGGTGTCAACAACGGTGAGCCAGTGTGTTAGTAACGATGAGCTAGTGTGTCAGCAACAGTGAGTTAGTGTGTCAGCAACGATGAGCCATTGTGTCAACAACTGTGAGCTAGTGTGTCAGCAGCTGTGATCCGGTGTGTCAGCTATTATGAGCCAGTGTGTCAACAACGGTGAGCCTCTATGTTAGCAATGATGAGCCAGTGTGTTAGCAATGCTGGGCTAGTCTATCAATCTGAATCATGAAGGGTTGAAATTCATGAAGTTTGCTGATACAATAATCACTCTATCCTACTTCATTAGGATGAAGATACCCTCCTGTCTCCATAATTATATTCTAGCAATCAAACTCTTCTTTTTTTGTTAGCGTATATTTCTTTTTAAATATCCTTGTTGGAAGCCAGATCATTGCATAGTGAAATCTAAGAACTATCCAGTGATTCCCACACTGTCCCATAACAATAATATACTGAGCAACCCTTGTTAAGGTTGTATTTAAGTTGAGGTAGTTAAATGGATTTTTAATTCGAGGTTGTTTTCCCAAGCTATCCCACCTTGCTTTACTTTCTTCCTGTTCCTTAGTTTCCAATGATTGAATCCGGCGTGCACAATATGCAATGGTCATCTCCCTGTTCTTGGATATAACCTATGCTACTTCTGGAGAGCTGATGGAATTTTTATGTTCTTCTATCACCTCCACAGGTCTGGGATGTTCTCCTCTAACCCATAGAAGGCTCTCAGAATTATGCAAATAAATTTTCACATCATCCAACCAACTGGCCTGATTTCTCAAATACGATACAAAGGCTCTCAATTGGAAATCCCCTGTAACATGGTTTGGATTCCATTTTGTACTATAAGGTAAAAAAAAATTATGTTGGTATAGTTCACAGAGCAAGTCTCTATATGGATCACAAATGGTCATATATGCCTCCTTGAAACCATCACTGCTTTCAACCTTGAGAGGGATATTTTCTATGATAGCATTCTTTTTAAATATCAGGAATTTTTCAGTTAAGTACATGTTGTAATTGGTTGAAGGAGCCTTGCAACTGAGCACACCATCCATTATTTGTCTGAGTTCTTTCTTATCATTCTCCAACTTGGTCACCCTCCTTTCCATTTCATCCACTGTTTTTTTATGTCTTCGTAAAAATTTGTTTTTATATCCTTCGCATATATTACAAAGTTCATAGAGTAAGTTTTTGTGCACATTGTAAGGTTTAGGTGTCCCTGATATGGGAATTTAGACAACTATAATTTATCCTTTCGTTCTTTATCATATTTTTTCACACCAATGTCTTTGGTCAGTTTGATCTCTGGTTCCTCATCCTCTGTTAGTTTCATATTTGGTTATTGTTCCTCTATGTCTACACCCATTTATTTTTAGTTTGATATGTATTTCATGTTTCTCTGCATGGACAACTGTGATTTTTGTATGGTCCTCTATTTGCACAACAATGTCATCAGTCAATTTTTTTCCAAGGGGTATATCTTATTGGACCCCTGGAGAAGTAACACCTATGAAATCAATGGGTATGGACTCTGCAACTTGGACCAAGCAATATAATATATCAAAAGTTTCTTTTTGTCTAAGCTCATATGTTAGGGTTTTAACTTTGATCTGTAGTTGTCTGTTTTTCATCTGGAGAATCCTATTCTTCCTTAACAATGGAATATACAGAGGAAGAAGTTTACAGGTACTTACTTTTACAATGTGCTTCTTTGTCAATTCTGGTGGTTCAGTTGGTTGGCCCTCGTGATCATCCCCATAAAATTTTGGTTGTGCAGTTGGTTGGTCCTCCTGATCATCCCCATACCATTTTGGTTGTGTAGTTGGTTGGTCCTCCTGATCATCCCCATACAATTTTGGTTGTGCAGTTGGTTGGCCCTGCTCATTTTACCTATACAATTATAGTGGTGCAGTTTATTGGTACTCCTCATCATCCGCATACAAAAATTGCATTGAGACAAGGCCATCTAAGCCGTACCATTCAGCTAGTCCCTTCATGTAATCATAGTCAGAATTAGGAGAGGGGAAATTATCAACTTGTTCTTCTCTATCAACAAGCTGGCCTAATCCTTTTTCCATGAATCCTTGTTGCATGCATCCTTAGTCCATGACTCCTTCAATCAATACATCCTGTGGATACTCTTGCTCTTTCTCTTGTTCTACTAATATATCTTTTGGGAGTTCTTCTGTAACAACGGGGAGGGTTTCAGGAACTCGAGCAAAATGATCTCTCTTTCTCCTGTTCTGCTTGGCTTTTGGCACTGCTGGCGTGCGTTTCCTGTATCCTCTCAATCTTATGGTCGTAGGTTTACTCCCCAATGTTTGTACTTCATCATCATCATCTTGGCCATCTCCTTTATGTGCATATTTAGTAGCAGAAACCCTAGAAACCCCCCTAGTTTGAACACTAGGTAGCTCAGTTTCCATATGGAAAGGTTATGTGGGAATTTTTGTAGGTGGGAGGTCATGGGGCAGAGTTGTAGGTGCAAGGTCATGGGGTGGAGTTGCAGCTGAGCGGTCATGGGGCAGAGTTATAGATGGGGGGTCCAATAGGGGAATTTTGAGGTCTAAAATGGGCCTCCTAAGGAAATTATAAAATAACAATGGAAATAATAAAATAATATTTGATTACTTCATCGAATTTTAGAGGGAAAAAAGAAAAACCTACTATTTCAACTTATCCCCCAAATTTTTTACTCAAATTTCGAGTAGGAGTACTCGTTGGATGAAAAATTTAATTCCTCATGCAAGGAGTACCCATGATGCAAACTTTCGATGGGTCCTACTCCACGAAAGAGGCTAGCCTAATCCTTTTTCCATGAATCCTTCTTGCATGTATTCTTGGTCTATGATTCATTCAATCAATACATCTTGTGGATACTCTTGCTCTTTCTCTTATTCTACTAATATCTCTTTTGGGAGTTCTTCTGTAACAACGGGGAGGGTTTCAGGAACTAGAGAATAACGACCTCTCTTTCTCCCATTCTGCTTGGCCTTTGGCACTACTGGCGTGCGTTTCCTATATCCTCTCAATCTTCTGGTCGTAGGTTTACTCTCCAATGTTTGTACTTCATCATCATCATCTTGGCTATCTCCTTTATGTGCATATTTAGCAGCAAAAACCCTAGAAACCCTCCTATTTTGAACACTGGGTAGCTTATTTGCCATATGGAAAGGTTATGTGGGAATTTTTTCAGGTGGGAGGTCATGGGGAAGAGTTGTAGGTGCGATTTCATGGGGCGGAGTTGCAGCTGAGCGATCATGGGGCAGAGTTGCAACTAGGAGGTCATGGGCAGAGTTGCAGCTGGGGGTCATGGGGGGGCAGGGGGGTTTCATCTGAGAGATCATGGGGTGGAGCTGTAGCTTGGAGGTCATGGGGCAGAGTTGAAGCTAGGGGGTCATGGGGAAGAGTTGAAGCTGAGAGGTCATGGGGTGGAGTTGCAGCTTGGAGGTCATGAGGCAGAGTTGCAGATGGGGGGTCCAATAGGGGAATTTTGAGGTCTGAAATGGGCCTCCTAAGGGAAATTATAAAATAAAAATGGAAATAATAAAATAAGATTTGATTACGTCATCGAATTTTAGAGGGAAAAAATAAAAAACTACTATTTCAACTCATATTTTCAACTTATCTCCCAAAGTTTTTACTCAATTTCGAGCGGGAGTACTTGTTGGATGCAAAATTTAATTCCTCATGCAAGGAGTACCCATGATGCAAACTTTTGATGGGTCCTGCTACACGAAAATGAAAAATACATGAAAAACATGATTGTAATCACATTTTTTTATGTATTTCTCATTTTTCGTATAGTATGGTCCATTGAAAGTGTGCAACATGGGTACTACTTAGACATGGAATTAAATTTTTCATCCAACGAGTACTCCCACTCGAAATCTGAGTAAAAAATTTGGGATATAAGTTGAAAATATGAGTTGAAAAATTAGTTTTATTATTTTATTAATTTTTAATCTTTTTACCCTTTTACTTAAAAATTGGTGAATCATCCCCCATGGTTGACATCATCATCTTGAATCCCATTGGTTCTTATAAAGTTTATTTTTGTTGTACATTTTTCTTAGGAGGCCCATTTTAGACCTCAAAATTACCCTAATGATGGGGCAGAGTTGCAACTGAGAGGTCATGGGGTGGAGTTGCAGCTTGGAGGTCACACGGTGGAGTTGTAACTTCAGCATGCAATTGCCTTACAAATAGTTCATCCCATGTTCTCCCTTCCCTTTGCAGTGCATCAACCACCAAAATTTTAACAAGGCATTGGTGGGACAGGATTTCGAGCAGTTGCTTTGATTTCTGCACACCTAAGGCCATTTGGTCTAGGGTTTTTGCAAGAAAGAAAGGCATGTTAAGCAACTTTCCATGACGCAAGTGGTCTAACAAGTGGAGGTGCTCATAATAAATAACGACATACCTTCCTTCATAGGTGAAATATATCTAGACAAGGAATGCAACATCTGACCAGGGTTGTGCTAATAATTTCCTCTCATATCCTGAGCCACTCCTGATCAGTTGTTCACCTACCTCAAGGAAATGGCTCACAACATCAAGTTGGGGTTTTCATGGTGCAAACCACTTTTCTCCTGTCTGGGGTAACCCTGACACTTCCACAATCCCTTCTTCTGTCGCATGCACCACTATTGTGCAGGTAAATCTCCTCTATGGATAGAGGCGATCCATCTAGCCCTAGAGTGGTTCTAGCAACAAGGGAACATCCTAATGCTTCAGATTCCTATTTTATGAATGAAACTGAGTCGGGATAGATGACCTACCTTTATTCCAACGCAGTTGTCGTAGCTGTGGCAACAGTCTCCTGATCTTCATCGTTACATGTTACGGTCCTTCAGTGGTGGTACTTAGGTGCCTGCAAAAGTATTAGAGAATGATAATAGCATACGAAAACATACTTTCATTCATAACTATTTAATTGGTCAAGGAGAACTAAACATATTGCAAAAGATTAAACACATCAAATGAAAAACGAGAACCAAAACATCAATCATGTATTAATAAGTAGAGAGAAGAAGTTTACAACCAAAAGAGCCTTGAAGTCGCAGCTTTCTTCGACAGGTCCATTCAAATGTGTATCAAGCATTCCTCGGGGATTAGGCTTGGTGAAACAATGGGTCTAGAATCTCTCTCAACAATGGACTCCTCTCTGCTCTATCTCACACTAGTTATAGTAGGACTGTTCCACTATACAACCATTACATCTAGCTACAACCATTAGGGAAATTGTGAGGTCTAAAATGGGCCTCCTAAGTAAATTATAAAATAATAATGGAAATAATAAAATAATATTCGATTACATCATCAAATTTTAGAGGGAAAAATGAAAAAAATACTTTTTCAACTCGTACTTTGAAATTATCTCCCTAAGGTTTTACTCAAATTTCAAGCAGGAATATTCGTTGGATGCAAAATTTAATTTCCCATCCAACGAGTACCCATGTTGCATACTTTTGATGGACCCTGCTACATGAAAAATGAGAAATACATAAAAAAACGTGAAAATGTTATTGCAATCACGTTTTTTCATGTATTTCTCATTTTTCATGTAGCAGGGTCCATCAAAAGTATGCTACATGGGTACTCATTTGATGAGGAATTAAATTTTTCATACAACTAGTACTCCCGCTCGAAATTTTAGTAAACCCTTAGGGAGATAAGTTTAAAATATGAGTTGAAAAAGGAGTTTTATTATTTTATTATTTTTTAATCTTTTTACTCTTTTACTCCAAAAATGGTGAATCATCCCCCATGGTTGACATCATCATCATGAATCCTATTGGTTCTCATAAAGTTTATTTTGGTTGTATATTTTTCTTAGGAGGCCCATTTTAGACCTCAAAATTCCCTTAATTTATGTGAGAAGGATGTATTTATAGGAGGGGAGGAGCTGGTTTGGGATCTCTCATAAGGTGGAAGGGGGGGCCTTATCCTTTGGGAGGTTTCTCAAATGTAGGAAACAAGAAGCCAAAGGAAGGTCTTCGACATTATTTAGTCGAAAAAACCATGCTGACTCCACTCACGAAGTGGTTGGGAATGGAAACTTCGGTTCTATTTAAAAAAAATTCCAAATATAGCTCGGTGCGGGCAGTCCACTGACACATAGTGCCAATGGGCACTAGGCCCAGTGCTAATTTCTCTATGGGCACGAGGCCATAACTTCTTGCCAGTGCTGAGACAAAATCTTATGTTTTTGAGAGCCTGCTCCAGGAATAGACAACAGAGGAAATGTTCTTCTCATGGAAAGGGATGCAATGACACTTTTTGTAAGGTATGAAAATACACATAAGTCACAGTTCTCCAATGTTCAGGATGGGGATTGCAGGGATGGTGACAAAATATTGTGTAAGAGATGCCCCCTAAAGCACGAGGTCTGAGAGAGAGGGAGGAGTGAAATGTTTTATGAGAATGTGTTCAAACCAAACACCACGTTCAGAAGACCTAAAAGTAGAAGTACAACTGATATATTTGATAAATGAATATGTGGCATGGGCGCAACCATCCATAATAGAGTACATATAAAACTGATATCTGAGGTATGGACGTATCCATCCAACAAGAAGGATCAATAAATAGACTTAGGTATGGTCGCATCCATCCAATCAAAAGAGTCATGCATATAGTCATGAAAAACCAAAGTATCCCTCAACCTAGATTTTATCAAACAAAACCCAGGGTCTTGCACTCCATCTCGACCCAAACAAGTACAAACTTAAGCATGTGTATAAGTGAGCTGAAGTCGAACATGCAAGAAAGTCATCTGATTACCAGCCAATGATGAAAGTTGTTAACAGGCACGAGAGAAACCACCAATAATGCCAATGGCTTTCAAGGTGAAAAAAGTACAATCCACGGAATGTGAACAGTGATATGGTGTCGAACATCTGTAGAATCACTCGATCGAAGGCCAATGAGGAGGACCTGTCGTCAAATGCGAAGAACTTGCCATTGAGGCATGTAAACTCCAAGGTATTGGAAGGGAGTCTTTATATCAACTTCCTGGATAATGAGTAGAAGTCGACAGGAAGTGACCTGGTCGAAGGAGAGACATAATGTTTCCGAAATCATCGACACGAGATAGAGGAATAAGATGATAGTGATTCAGGACCAAAAATAGGATCAGAGGTTGAAAAATACAAAAGGAAACTTTTCTTGAACATATCCGCAACACAACACCGAAATTTGGCAGTATTTGACATCAAGGGATTTGAGGTCATAGTGACGTGGCAAAGAGAAAATGAGAGGTCAAAATAGATTACCCAAACCCATGGAGGAAAAAATGATGAAATGAGATGTCCCTAATCCGATAAGAATGGAGATGAGTGTCATGTTCAAGAGCGACATACTACTGACATGACTGAGAACTAGTTCCATTTTGCCCCACCATTGCTGGCGAGTACCCTATTATCACCCTAGTAATTCTCAGGTTGTGGGATGAGGATTTTTGTAGTTAAGAAAACCAGGGGTAACCAAGAACCGCTTCTATAATTCAGGATCTAGCCTTCCTGAGTTCTGGAGAGGGATCTCTCCTTAAAATTTAGCTTTGTTTTGGTAATGGGTTTTAGGCTAGCTATGAGTGGGCAGTGGGACTTGTTTTGAAAGAGTGGTGGGAATCAAAAGTGTTTCAAGGTAAACTAGAGGGATCTACCAGAACATTGGGCTATGGAGTCAATTTTTTAGGCAAGCAGAGCTAGGAGATAAGACTTAAAGATGCAAATGTACTAAGGGCAGGTAGATGACCTTCTAAGGCTTTAAATAGGCTTTGTTGATGGAATGGGTGAAATTTGAACAAAAGGGCACTTAATAATCCTTCAGTTACAGAAAATAGGATTGAAGGAGGGGATCAAACTGGGACCTAGAGAAATTAAGAATTCTATAGTCCGGTTATCAAGCATAAAACATAAAAATGCCAACTAGTTTAAAACAGGGAGTGTATTATCACTAATCTTGTATAAATTCTCCATAGTTGATCATTAAATATAGAAACACATTAAATGAATGTATGTAAACTTTTTAAAGAAAAACAATGAAAATAGGAAGAAGACTAGACTTATCTTGTCACCATGAGAATCCTTAGTTATGATGTCTCTACTCTCAATTCCAGTCTGCTGCTTTGCTAATTGACTCACACCAACTTCAATATATCCAGCAAAATGACTATAATATTCTTGATAAATTTTATTCCACCCTGAATACTTCGAATAATGAAGTATTTATACACATAAATTGTTTACAAAATATCTCAAAGTTTGAGATAATGTTTTAAGGAAAAATAGGAAATGTAACAAAAGAAGAGGGATAGTAGCAAATAGTTTGCAAGTTGTTCTCTTTTACAAGGAAATATAAAATTGATTATTCTAACTAAAAAGACTTTGTGATGTGCTATGAGCATTGCTGGCATTGGGTGGATTATCTCATGGAAGATGGCTTGTAGAACATTCCTTCCTTTCACTTTCAACTCTAATACTCTTTATCATCTGATTTTCACTGTTTTACTGCTGTAATTGAAAAATAACCAGCAGTAACATTCTTTTTACTGATACTCTTTAACAATATGATACACTTTGACCTTGAATTTTTACCCTAACGTAACAGTAAAATATGATTTCTTCATGTGATTTTCCTGCTCTTTTTACCTGTCAAATTCACATCAGATCTGTGAATTCTTGCCATTGTTGGGCTATGGGGATCTTTATACTCTTCAGTTTCCTATAGCTTTCATCAGCCTTTGTATATTTAGCAAATTTTGGCTTTACTATGAACATATGCTTGATTTCATTTTCCAAAAAGAACAAATTCTCAAAATATTGAAGTAATACTTTGCCACTTGGAGATCGTTGTGGAAAAGGATTTTTAGCCTGCTTAGCATGAGCTCTGATTTTCTGGTCATAGTCCCTTTGTGGCATTAGTTTTTCATTCAATGCATGAATATCTGGAAGTCCTTCTTCAAGTAGCAAGTCATACTTCATCTTGAATTTACTAATTGATATGTTCATATTGTCACACATCTCTTCCAGATTATTCATAATGTTTCTCTTTGTTAGGACCTTTTTGATTTCAAGGATAGCCTCTGTCCTGTCTAGAATTTTCAATTCTGCTAGTTCTTCCCTGTTTTTACTGTTCAAGAATGATATGAGTTGAACTGCTTGAGGTGGCTTGTTTCCAAGTTCCTTCTTTGTTTTATCAATTTCTACTAAGGCAACTTGTAGCAAATCCTTTTGCTCATATATTATTTGGATAGAAGACCATTGTGAGTGAACGCCTTCGGTGATTTTTAACCACAAATGATTTTTTATGTAGGCAACTTGTTCAATAAGATTTACCTGCTGTTGAATAATTTTCACCTGTTCCTGTAATCTGTCAGCCCTCTGTTCATGTTCTTTGGAAGTAATTAAGGCATCTCTTTTAGATGTTTCCAGATTTTTTATGGTGCCTTTTAAACTGAGTATTTATTTATCTTTTATAGACATATCTTCCATGGCTCTGTTCATTGTAGCTTTTTCCTCTACTGTGTTTATCTGTGAGGTTGATGAAGAAGTGGCAGAAATGTCTTTAGAAGTGATTGACACTGCAGTTTCCAATACTCCTTGCGGTGCCGAGTGTTCTGCCAATGTAGATGGAGCAATTGTACTTACAGTTGGGATAACTGTAGGAATGAAAACCTGTTGAGCTTTCTTCAGATTTTATTTTTCTTGCATGAAATCTTCTATTTGGCTTTCCATTTCCTTTATCTGGGCTGTCATCTTTAGAACAAGTTGTTTTAGTTCATCGTTTTCTGTCTTTTGCTAAAGGATTTCTTATGCCTGGGGATTTTCACTTTGAGGCAATTTTAGTTGTTTTCTGAGAGCAGCTATGTCTTCATTTTTCTATTTGATTATAACCTTTGCCCTTTCAATGTTTGCTGGGTCAACTCCTGCTTCAATTACTATATCTTTCAATGCTTTGATTCTTAAGTTATTGGCATATAATGAAGCTTTATCCAATTTCATTTGATTGTGAAGGTTTATGAGTGTTTTCTCAAGCCTGATAGAATTCATAATCTTATTGACTATTTTAGAATACAACATCTCTGTATTGCTCCTGTGGAATTCTATTTGGTCTAATTCATGGACAACATTTGCATCAACTTCCAGGTCTATCTTTGAATAATCTTCAATTTTTTTTGGATCTATTGGGGTTCCCATGTTTTGGCTAGATTGGCAAGAACAAAAGATGAGACAACATCAGAACCACTTTTGGGCCCTAGGATCTAGCCCTCCTGGACCTGGAGAGGGATCTCTCCATGAAGCAAAGAATGATATGTATTTGAGAGCTCAAAATGAGATGTTAGGCTAGGTATGAAGCACAGATGGGAGGTTTAAATGATTTGGTTGGTTGGTTGCTGGGTTGAGTCAGGAGATCATAGGATGAGAAAGTAATGGGAGAAAAGGAACATAGCAACAGGATGTTTCAGCAAAGGGGAATAGGTCAAAAAGGTGCCTTCCATTGGGCTATGGAGTCATGAAAGGAAATTACTTGCATCCATTAGCCAAGGCTTTCAAAGGGCAAGTCATCTACACTAAAGGATCTTTTAGGGAGATGGTGGAATGGGACATTAAGGAGAGAAGGTGGAAGAAGGAAAGACAACCAAATTTATGTCTATAGATCAGGTCATAGGTCATTTAACTCCAGACCTGCTTGGACATACTCTAAGGCAGCTCTCAAAAAGGGATGAAGGGGCAGCTTATAGATCAGACCAGAGGTCATTTAACTCCAGGTCTACTTTAGCAACTCCAAGGGAAAGACAAAGATAAGTTTAACAAAAGGGATCTTAGAAAGGTCAGCTGGTCGCACAAGGATCCTAGTGGACAGGGCTAACTCTGATCCCCAGTGTTCCCAAACCTTCCAGCTTAAACCCAACAAGAATATCTAAGAACTGATCCATCCAATTCATACATTAGAGAGCAGGCAATAACATCCACTACACTGGTTAAATTGACTGAAACCAATTCTCAGATTACACATTAAGCAGAAAACATTAAAGGTAGGGAGATTAGGAACATAGGGCACCTAACAAGGGTGAATCCTATGCTATACTTCTGTTGCCTATTAGAAGAACATGAAACAATATGAAAATGTGATATACATAGTTAGAAAAACATCACCAATAGTAATAGACCAGGATCCTGTGAAATGTGCTTTGATTAATTGATGCAAAACTAGTCATGTACAATATAGCTCAATGGCTGTTACAATCCAGACTTTCTCCTCCCAGCCTATTACATGCAACTACTCTGATACTCCCCCCACGACTGTTCTAACAGTCAAGAATGAATCCCTCTAACAGCAACTACGAAGCAAGGGAACAACAACCTTTTCATTAGTTCTCAGGGATTTCTTATAGGAAAAGAGGAAGAAAAGGAAGTAGGTGAACAATTGAATGAGTCTCATTAAGATAGTAAGGTGGAAGTGTTCACGCCCATACCACTTAATGGCAGAATGGAGCGTTGTATGTACTATGTGGATTGGTTTGGAGATCTCTGTCAGGTCAGATTTTGACCTCTGGTGTTTTGTGAAGTCCTTATGGCTGTTTGGACTCAGTGATAGCCTTCTGGAATAAATGAACTGGTGGATGGTCTGCAAGGTTTCTCCATTCCTCCATTACTGCTGCTCAGACAGTCTTTAATGAAGCTCTTGTCTGTGTATTTAATTTCCCTGGGCTCGAGGAGGCATGGAGATTTTCTTGTAGGGAGGTGTACGTTTGGAGAGAATGTACTCTGCTGATATTTAACACAGATAAGACTTTACAGTGTGTTCTTGGTCTTCAAGCTGCGCCTTTCCTTTGACTACGGGATTAGTCACTTCAAATTTCCAATTACAGGCTCAAATCCCACAAATATGTCTCTGTTGTCTCGTTTGGCCGCTGAATTGGCCTCTCTGTGCTATCCGCTTGGTAAAATAAACTATTATAAACCCGAGCGGTGGTGGCGGAGAAATGCCGTGGAGGCTCGGAGAAATGGTGGCGGAGCAGTTGAGAGCGATGGAATAATGAAGAATGGTGGAAGAAATGGTTATTGGCGTGAAACCCAAAGGTTGAACATTTGGGGGGAAATACAAAGGGAATACGTGAAATGCAATGGAATGGACGGAAAAATAATGAAGCGGGGGATAGCACGAGGCGGGACCCATATCGCAATCGCAAATCGGGAGGGAGGAGGGTGGAGTGTAGACAACAAAACTTCCGATGCGATTGAGAAATCCTTTGTAATAACCAAAATATAACAATTTCCCCATTTACAAAGGAAAACCATTTATTTATATGAAAAGGCGGAAGGATAGTACGGTGGGCCCGGGGTCTAATCGCAATCAGAGATCGGGGCGGGTGAGGAAAATCGCAATCGCAACCGGGAGGAAGTGTGATGCGATCAGTCGGAGGGGGATGCGATCGGGATATACATCGTGATCGGAGGATCGGAGGGATGGCGCAATTGGGCATCGGAGGGGGAGACTTGCGATTGAGTAATTGGAGGAGGGCGTGATTGGCTGGACGCGCGATGGACGAAATATCAATGTATTATGATGCGATTAATCGCGTTGCAAACACTTGCGATGCGATTAATCGCATCGCAAACATTTGCGATTGGAACGTTAAACAAAAGCCGCGGTATAAAGTTTGCGATTGCAATTCATTTGCGGCAGGGGTTATATAATGTAAGACCTTATAATAAGGTTTTATAACAATGTGTGGCGGGGAAGTGGTTATAAAGGGGTGAGACTTTATAATAAACAGTAACATTGTTTATTATAAGGTTCTAAGGGGCATGGTTTGGGGAAGTGGTTTATAAATCGCATATAGTTGTTTTGGAATGATTTACCGTGCGATTCATAAACGGAGAAGGGGGAAAAGGAGTAAGACCTTATTATAAGGTATGAAAGTGGTTTCTTGGGGGGATTTGAGGGGTAAAAAGGGAAATAGAAGGGGGGACAAGGGGGATAGAAATAGGAGCTAAGAGGGGGTGAAATAAGAGGAGAAGGGGCCTTTAGGCATTTCTTCACAAACAGAGGGGCTTTATAATAGGAATCAGCAGAGGGGAACTTATCAAAGGATAAAAGACACATGGAGGCTTCAAGGAGACTGCGTTTTCAGGGGAAATGCATTCCTTGAAGACTCAGGAACATTTTAGCCCCCTATTTTGCTTACCAAAAGTTTTATAGGGGGGCTAACAGTGGCTCCACATGGGGATGGCTTCTTCTTGAAGGAGTCAAGAATTCAGAAATTGATCTCTTGGTGTAGGCCAGATGCCTGCTGCTTGAACCATCCTTTTCTTCCTATGATCAGCTGCCACAAACTACGAAGACATCATATCAGCAGTAACATTCTCCCATATAGCTACCTACCCACACTATAGTCCTAACATTTTTCTTTTGGGTGCATTTGGACTTGCAGACCCTTAACATCATCAATTTTTTACAAACAGGAAAATAACCCTATTCTACTGCTACCCTTATTACTCCATGAGACCAGATTAGACTGTTGGTCTCATATGTTTCTCTACCTACACTACTACCTGCCAGGATTAGGCTGTCTAGCAGGTTTCTTCTCTACATTCTAAGACAGAAATTAAAAAAATTAATCTACTTGCTCATAGACTGAGCTTTATTGAGCTTTTCCTACCTACCCTACTCTACTGAAATATTTACAAGTCTAGCTTACAAACATTGTCTTCCAATGTAACAAGTCCATCAAATGATCCCATGGCTGGTCCTTCTTGCTCAATTCCTTGAGCATGCTGGATAGGCAGGGCAGCTCCCACTCTTCTTGTTCCATAACAACAGCCTTGAAAAATGTTCTCTCTATTTGCAACATGCTGCTCAAAAAGACCCTTGATCCTTCTTCAAGAATATGTAGGAAATGTGCATAAGGATCATGAAATGATACCTGGCTATGAATATCTGGCAAGCAGGCTCCAACCAGGCTTTCTTCTTCTTCCACTGGATCAAGAATGAGACTCTCTTGGAGTAGAGTGTCTCCTTCATCTTCTGAACTGGAGGACTCATCGTATATTGGATTTGAGTCCTCTTTGAGCCCTGATATATCTTGCGCTGCTGGACTGAGCTCCATGAAAAGGTCTATGCATTCATGAGCAGGGATGTCTTCCGTTACCTCCTCTTTTTCAAGGGAAGGCTCTTTGCTTTCATCCTGCTCACAAATCTCTTCTTTTCTTTCTTCCTCATCTTCCGAAAAAGAAGGCCGCTGGTTTCCAGTCTCACTGATGATCTGTGGTAAAGCAGAATGGAGATTTGCAGAATCTTCATCTGCTATTATACTGTCGTGGATCTCTCCATCAGTGTCATAAATAGGCGGACTTGACCAAGTCAACCATTCTGGGCGCATAGCAGGTCTTTCTTCGTCCTCATCCACAGAGGAGATTTCTGTACCTGAATCATCAAACTCATAAAATGACTGAGCAGGAGCATGTGTTCTACAGAAGACCTCATAGGCGGACTGCTGATTTAATATCTGTTCGATCTCTTCTTCTGTCAAAAGAGGGGTCTCCCTTTCATCATGGATAGAAGCACAACAGTCCTCTTTCTCTTGTATTAGCTGATTTGGAGGCGGGATGTTTTCTTGAGCCTCTTCTTCTTCATCAGATTCTGCCTCTTCCGTGTGGTCTCTTGCTTCCTCAAGGCAGCGTTCCTTATTAGCCTTTGCTAATAGGTCCTGATGTTCTCTGGTCAGCGTAACACAAGGCATAGGCAAGCAATTAGGCAGTTCTTGATCACTTCCCTCCTCATCTTCTATAGATTCTTGAGCATCATACATGTCTTGCTCATCTTCTCGGCTTTGAGTTTGTTCTTGCTCCGAAAGATGCATGGGCTGCTCGAAATAATCATCATCTCCATTCATATTAGCCATGTACATCTTCAACACTTCATCAAACGTTTCTGTTAATTCAATTAATTGATCGCACAAAGCGTCATACTTTGTATCTCTGTCCATGTTTGGATTCATGCTTTTACAAAGAAGGCTACTGCTTCTCCTCAACCAGTTCAGTGTCCTTCACCAGTGGAGTCATTTGGTCTTTGGATCATAGGGAGTGTGGAGTCGCCAGGTGGATGATTATGAATGTTTGAAGTAGGATGCTGTCCACCATCAACAATTAGGAAATGTCACCTTTCAGGAATAACCTTAAAACACAACAAACTCCAACCAGAGATTGACTGGGAGGGCATTTACTAGATATGTCACCTCCGAAGAGGGTGAGATCTGGAGGCTACCTGGCCCTTCCCAGGCTCTGTCTAAGAGTATGAGACACACAACGGACAGAGGATGATTCAAGAAAGGGATGACTTTCTGCCAATCTAACCAGAGATTTGTGGGTTTGAATGCCTAGGGATGTTCAAAGTATAATGCACTCAAATCCCCAGCGGAGTCGCCATTATGTTGGGGTTCCCATGTTTTGGCCAGATTGGCAAGATGAAAAGATGAGACAACATCAGAACCACTTTTGGGCCCTAGGATCTAGCCCTCCTGGACCCGGAGAGGGATCTCTCCATGAAGCAAAGAATGATATGTCTTTGAGAGCTCAAAATGAGATGTTAGGCTAGGTATGAAGCACAGATGGGAGGTTTAAATGATTTGGTTGGTTGGTTGCTGGGTTGAGTCAGGAGATCATAGGCTGAGAAAGTAATGGGAGAAAAGGAACATAGCAGCAGGATGTTTCAGCAAAGGGGAATAGGTCAAAAAGGTGCCTTCCATTGGGCTATGGAGTCGTGAAAGGAAATTACTTGCATCCATTAGCCAAGGCTTTCAAAGGGCAAGTCATCTACACTAAAGGATCTTTTAGGGAGATGGTGGAATGGGACATTAAGGAGAGAAGGTGGAAGAAGGAAAGACAACCAAATTTCTGTCTATAGATCAGGTCAGAGGTCATTTAACTCCAGACCTACTTGGACATACTCTAAGGAAACTCTCAAAAAGGGACGAAGGGGCAGCTTATAGATCAGACCAGAGGTCATTTAACTGTAGGTCTGCTTTAGCAACTCCAAGGGAAAGACAGAGATAAGTTTAACAAAAGGGATCTTAGAAAGGTCAGCTGGTCGCACAAGGATCCTAGTGGATAGGGCTAACTCTGATCCCCAGTGTTCCCAAACCTTCCAGCTTAAACCCAACAAGAACATCTAAGAACTGATCCATCCAATTCATACATCAGAGAGCAGGCAATAACATCCACTACACTGGTTAAATTGACTGAAACCAATTCTTAGATTACACATTAAGAAGAAAACATTAAAGGTAGGGAGAGCAGGAACATAGGGCACCTAACAAGGGTAAATCCTATGTTATACTTCTGTTGCCTACCAGAAGAACATGAAACAGTATGAAAATGTGATATACAGAGTTAGAAAAACATCACCAATAGTAATAGACCAGGATCCTGTGAAATGTGCTTTGATTAATTGATGCAAAACCAGTCATGTACAATATAGCTCAATGGCTGTTACAATCCAGACTTTCTCCTCCCAGCCTATTACATGCAACTACTCTGATACTCCCCCCACGACTGTTCTAACAGTCAAGAATGAATCCCTCTAACAACAACTACACAGCAAGGCAACAACAACCTTTTCATTAGTTCTCGGGGATTTCTTATAGGAGAAGAGGAAGAAACAGAAGTAGGTGAAAAATTGAATGAGTCTCATTACGATAGTAAGGCGGAAGTGTTCACGCCCATACCACTTAATGGCAGAATTCAGCGCTGTATGTACTATGTGGATTGGTTTGGAGATCTTTGTCAGGTCAGATTTTGACCTCTAGTGTTTCGTGAAGTCCTTCTGGCTGTTTGGACTCAGTGATAGCCTTCTAGAATAAATGAACTGGTGGATGGTCTGCAAGGTTTCTCCATTCCTCCATTACTGCTACTCAGACAGTCTTTAATGAAGCTCCTGTCTGTGTATTTAATTTCCTTGGGCTCTAGGAGGCATGGAGATTTTCTTGTAGGGAGGTGTACGTTTGGAGAGAATGTACTCTGCTGATATTTAACACAGATAATACTTTACAGTGTGTTCTTGGTCTTCAAGCTGCGCCTTTCCTTTGACTACGGGATCAGTCACTTCAAATTTCCAATTACAGGCTCAAATCCCACAAATCCGTCTCTGCTGTCTCGTTTGGCCACTGAATTGGCCTCTTTGTGCTATCCTCTTGGTAAAATAAACTGTTATAAACCCGGGCGGTGGTGGCGGAGAAATGCCGTGGAGGCTCAGAGAAATGGTGGCGGAGCAGTTGAGAGCGATGGAATAATGAAGAATGGTGGAAGAAATGGTTATTGGCGTGAAACCCAAAGGTTGAACATTTGGGGGGAAATACAAAGGGAATACGTGAAATGCAATGGAATGGACGGAAAAATAATGAAGCGGGGGATAGCACGAGGCGGGACCCATATCGCAATCGCAAATCGGGAGGGAGGAGGGTGGAGTGTAGACAGCAAAACTTCCGATGCGATTGAGAAATACTTTGTAATAACCAAAATATAACAATTTCCCCATTTACAAAGGAAAACCCTTTATTTATATGAAAAGGCAGAAGGATAGTACGGTGGGCCCGGGGTCTAATCGCAATCGGAGATCGGGGCGGGTGAGGAAAATCACAATCACAACCCGGAGGAAGTGCGATGCGATCAGTCGGAGGGGGACGCGATCGGGATATACATCGTGATCGGAGGATCGGAGGGATGGCGCGATCGGGCATCAGAGGGGGAGACTTGCGATTGAGTAATCGGAAGAGGGCGCAATCGGCTGGACGCGCGATGGACGCAATCGCAATGTATTGCGATGCGATTAATCGCATCGCAAACACTTGCGATGCGATTAATCGCATCGCAAACATTTGTGATTGGAACGTTAAACAAAAGCCGCGGTATAAAGTTTGCGATTGCGATTCATATGTGGCGGGGGTTATATAATGTAAGACCTTATAATAAGGTTTTATAACAATGTGTGGCAGGGAAGTGGTTATAAAGGGGCGAGACTTTATAATAAACGGTAACATTTTTTATTATAAGGTTCTAAGGGGCATGGTTTGGGGAAGTAGTTTATAAATCGCATATAGTTGTTTTGGAATGATTTACCGTGCGATTCATAATCGGAGAAGGGGGAAAAGGAGTAAGACCTTATTATAAGGCATGAAAGTGGTTTCTTGGGGGGATTTGAGGGGTAAAAAGGGAAATAGAAAGGGGGACAAGGGGGATAGAAATAGGAGCTAAGAGGGGGTGAAATAAGAGGAGAAGGGGCCTTTAGGCATTTCTTCACAAACAGAGGGGATTTATAATAGGAATCAGCAGAGGGGAACTTATCAAAGGATAAAAGACACATGGAGGCTTCAAGGAGACTGTGATTTCAGGGGAAATGCATTCCTTGAAGACTCAGGAACATTTTAGCCCCCTATTTTTCTTGTCAAAAGTTTTATAGGGGGGCTAACAGGATAAACCACTATGGGCTTGAGAAATGATATCACCAATTTGTTTGAAGAATAATCAAAATATGAGAGGAGTCTATCTTTATTCCCAAGATTTTCTTTAAGGAACATGGAATATTCTTCACTTTTCATTTCTTCATTCATTTCTTTGATTTTTCTGAACCTGATTTGAATATCTGACTTTGTGTTGTCAGGTTCATTAGAAGGAAGAGGGCATATCAACATTTGTTTGTTTATCAACCATGACTTTGTCTTTCTGCTGTGCTTCAAGTTTGACATTTTGATGCTCTTTAAGAGTTTCAGTTACTATGTTTTTTGTTTCATCATCATTTTCATGACCATTGTTATCTTCAACATTAATAGCTTTATCCCTTTCTTCATCAGTCAATTTACTTTTCTTACTGTAGGGAATTCTGAATCTCTTATCTAGAATAGTTTCAACTGTGAAACTATCTTCCTTTCTGCTCCTTCTATGAAAAATTTCAACTTCTTTGTTGACTGTAACAACCTGTGTTTGATTTACCTGTTTATCCTTTCCACTGTTTCCCTACATGCCCTATGAGTCACCATCAAATAAAGTATTTGGCTCCCACTCGATTTTATTGGCATATTTTTCAATTTGGGTCTTGGGATCATGCAAGAAAGCAGAAAACTTGCATTTCAATATGATTTGACTTAAAATACCCCGAGGATCATAATTCCACATAAAGCTATATGAGAATTTATATTCTTTCAACTTGACATTAATTTCATTTGCTGCTTCTCTGTTGTTCACAATGAATGGCCCAACTTAATTTTTCAGTTTGAACTGAGTCTTTTTTCTAGAGGCTATGAAATTGACTGCATCTGCATTCAACAACTGTTTCAAATATTCTAAAGCAAAAATCCTTGTTGTCACAAATCTAGGCAATTTATATGGGGCCAAGAGTGCACCATATACTCTAATCTCTATGTAATTCTTGTATAAGTACCAATCCCCTGTTTTACAGTTCTCAGATAGCTGTAAGATCCTCTTTGTTTCTTCATTAATTCTAGGGGTATGTTCTTTATTGAATAAATTCATAGCAGGTACTAAAAACAAGTCATTTAAGTCTACATAGTTGTATTCCTTGTTCCATTTTCTCAGAATTGATGACCAAAACAAAACTGAAAGTACATTCCCTTCTGGATCTATCTTCTGAAACTCAATAGGAAACTTGTCTGCTTGATAATGAAAAATGAGATGAAGTAGATATGAAGTATATCTAAAGACTCCTTCTTCTAGAAATCTGGACAATTGGTAGTGCATGTTTTCTGCAATGAACTTGGCAAAATTGTACACAATGGATGGAGGCTGGCCAGGACTCAAAGTAGACAGAAAACCTAAGATAGCAACATTAGTGAAATCATCACTGTTATATCCTAGTATGAATGATAGCATGGAGACAATCTGTCTTGTTTCAATTGGAAAGTCAAATGTATCAAATGGAGGATTGAGCTTAGGGACATCAACCTATTTGGGGCAAAAAGTCTGGAAGATTTTGAATTTGGAAGCAAAATCTAGGTCTAGTTAAAGCTGAGTTAAATCCTCTATTGACAATGAAGCAGCATTGGGGTCATGATTTAGTTGCAGCATAGAGTTTATGGTTTCAGCATTGATATAAAATATGACCTCTCTATCTTTATTGACAATGCACCTTTGGTCTGGAAGATAATAGGATTGACACAATCTGACAAAATCAGGGGCTGAATGAGTAAGAGGGACAATGTACTTTGGCATATTGCAATCCCAAACTGGTATATATTTATCACTTTTCTCTACATATTTTCCAAAACACCAGTTATAAATATCAAGTAAATTTAACTCTATTGAAGGGTCCAATATTCTGTAATCAAGGTCAACTAGAGGACTATTTTATTGTGAAGTAACTAGAGGTTGGACAGGTCTGACAACTTCAGTGGAATCAACAGTGAGTGCAGGGGTGGGTTTATCAAGTTTAGAAGACTCAGGTTGAGGGATTTTAGCAGAGGCTTTCTTCTGATGTTTTAGGCCTCCTGATTTGGGGGTTACTTGTTTCTTTGTCATTTTTTAAGTGAACAGAGAAAGCTTAGACTGTTTGCTAAGTTCTTCTGTTGGAAACAAGGGACTTTTGGAGAATTTCTCTGGTGAAATAGGATTATGAGAAGGGTTCTGGATAGAAAAAGGATTTTAATGCTCAGAAGAAGTTTATGATCAATTTCAACAGTGAAAAATGATTAAGGAGTGGGTTAAACTCTCTAGAACGGAAATGAGGGATTCTGGGGAAAATTTGACAGGGTTTCCCCTGCACTTTGGAGGTTTCTTGGAATCTCTGTATGGGAAATTAGGATAATTACAGGAAATAACTGATAAATTGGTATTTTTTTCTTTAAAATTGAAGCTATTATGGATGATATTGATGAAAAATACCTTTACAGGTATAATTGCAGTCGTTTGAGTTGCAGGTGCTTTGAAAGTCTTCAATTTCTGGAAAATTTGGCTTACCAGAGGATATGATGGCTCTCCGTGGTTGAATTGCAGAGAAAATGGTTTATTAACTGGTCACTGGTTCACTGGTAGGCTCAGAAATGGCGTTGGGAGGCTTTGTAATGGGCTTGCAGAGGTTTTAAGAGTTTAAATGGTGAAAAGTGATGAAAATCAGACTCTGCAAAGGTTTCAAAGTTTTACAAGCGCGAATAGGTGAAAATTCAATGAAAAATCATAAGTTTTATGCATAAACCATATTTTAAACCATAGTTAAATCATATTTAACTATAGATTGGGCGGGAGTGGTTTTGGAAGACAACTGGGTGGTATTCGCGCGACTTTAAAGCGATAAGTGGTAATTAAGTTTTCACACACAATCCAATCACGTCAGGACACGTCGACATAGGGTGGTTTCGTAAAACAACCCATATTGCGAAACTTTTACAAAACATCGGTCGGGCACTTTAAAAATGTGAAAATGAACTGGCGCCATTGGATCAGGTTTTCAAAAGCGAAGGGTCAAGATTCAATGCAAAGTTGCGGGTAAAGGAGATCATCGGGTTCAGTTTGGGCCATCAGATCTTGGAGTTAATAAAGATCTAACGGTTATCATGCTATGCAATAGGGGAAGGGATGGAAATGTAATACACTATCGCGTTTATTTTTAACCATCGGATTAAATGGATAGAGGGGATCGGAGGGCTAACATTAACCTCGATAATGAATGGGATTTTGTTAAGTTTTATAGAAAAAACAGACATTTTCAATGGAAAAAATGATAGGGAGAGGTTTTAAATTGAGATTTAACCGAGGCTAAGACTTGCAATTAGGGGATATGGGGTATGTATTGCATATTTTAACTCAGATTATGGTTTTAACCTTAGGTTAGGGAGTCGGGCAAGGGAAAATATACAAGGTTTAGCCAAAGGGGGTTGTAATGTGGATTTTTTTATTAAACATGTGGGAATTATTAACTTCAGCTAAAATTATAATAAATGGGTTTTTGGGTTTATTGTATAAAAATGAGTTATATATAATAGGAGAAGGTTATTTCTATAGGGAGTTAATATATAAATTACAGTTAATATGAAAATAGGACAAGGTATACTCAAAACACATAAACATAACTAGGTAAAGTGAAGTTTTAAAAGATAATTTGCATTAATCTTATCACTTTACTTATGATATAATGTTATTTTGAGGGCTTAATGTTTTCAAATGATGTAGGAAGTTAATCAAATGGGAATTATAATGCCTTTAAGTAAAAAATGGAGTTTTACTTATGATTATTCAGGGGAATGAATGCATGAAATGGAATAATGATATGATTTTAGGGATTAATATAGACATTTTACACTTTTAACTGATCAGCCATAGAACCTTGGGTCCGGTACCAACAAAAGTCAAGGAAATGCCTTGAGCCTTTCTGACTGATAGTTTATAATGCTTCATGACTATAGGAAGGGGGAGTTAGTTATTTGGAAACCCATAATGAATGATATTTACATTGAGACTTTTCACCTTCTTCTACCTACCCAGCTTACCATGCTAACATTTTTTCTTCCTTTGTAGTAAGGTGCATTTGAGCTAGCAACCTTCACATCATTTATTCTTTCTGAAAGCAAGTAAAACTATCTAATTCTACACTTATTTCATCAATGAATCCAGATTAAACTGTTGGATTCACTTTATTTCTTTACCTAACTAATGAATTTGTCATGGTTAAACTGTATGACAATTCATTATTCTCTATCTACATTAAGTGAAATTGAAAAATGACAAGTTAAGATTAAACTGTTTAACTCATCATGGACTATGGCATTTTTTGACACTCTACCATAGTCAAAAAGTAAAAATTAGTGGCATTTATGCTTGCACACTTTCATGTTTTATTCATTTTTCTTTTGGGGTCTTTTATTTTTTCTAAGTCCTTTGATTATTCTTTTAGGACTTTTTACCCTCTTTTTTGATTTTTTGATTTTTTTTTTTTTTTTGTAAAATATGTGAATACAACTTGCAGAAGGAAAAGTATGTACAGATTTACAAGATTATCAACAGTCAAGTCAAAATTATGACCCCTATATTATAGGTTGCTAACATTGGCTTCACTTGGGGATGGCCTTTCCTTTTGAAATGCCAAGAACTCTGAGATCAATAGCCTTATCCATTGACCTTGGTGATCCTATAAATGTCTTTTGTTTTCTGCAACAATCATATTTATGACATCTTATACTGCGAAGCTGGCCTTCTCTTCGGGCTTCAACTTTTGTAGATAAAATATCCAATCCAATCTACACTCTCACTATGAATATTTACTATGATAAAGTAAATAAATCTAACTGTTAAGTGACTTGTGAGGAATAGTAATGTTTCAACATCCTTCCATTTATTGGTCCTTCTTGAAGCTCGGTTCCATCCAAATTACTGATGAAAAAGGAATTATTGCCTCTGTAACCATATATTACATAAGGTCCTTGCCATAGAAAGTAAAACTTCCCATGTTTACCTTTATCCTCTCTTTGTGAATCCCATCTTAAAACTTGATCTCCTATGAAAAAATCATCATCTTTAACTCTTTTATCAAAAATCTTTTTGATCTTGTCCTGGAAAACTTGTGACTTTTCATAAACTTCATCTCTGGTTTGTTGAAGGTGTATGGTCTCGTTAATTCTTCTTTGAATATCATTAGTTTCCACATGTAATTCCTGGATAATCTTCATGACTGGGACACCCAAGGAAGAAGGGAAAACTGCATATGTACCATAAACAATCTGATATGGTGAAGTTCCTATATAATTTTTTGTAGTAAGTCTATCAGCCCAAAGGGCATATACCAGCTTCTTATTCCATGTCTTTTTATTGTCTTGGAGTAGTTTTTTGATGATGTTGACTAAAATTTTATTTGAGGATTCGGCCAGACCATTACCTTGGGGATAATATGCTATGGAATGACCTAAGGTAATATGGTATTTATGGCAGAAAGCGATCATCTTCTTAGATTTGAAAGTAGCAGCATTGTCTGTAATAATTTTATGGGGGCACCCAAATCTAGACAAAATATTACTTTCTATGAATGAGATAATAACTGAGTTTGTAGCTTGCCTAGTGGGAATTGCTTCTATCCACTTAGTAAAGTAATCAGTAGCAATTATAATCCATTTATGTTGACCTGAAGAGGGAGGATGAATTTCACCTATGAAGTCTAACCCCCATAGTTGAAATGGTTTTTCAGTGGATATTGGTTTCAGAGGTAATGGTAACAATTTCTTTTTACCTTTGAAAATTTGGCATTTATGGCAAGAGGTAACAAACTTTTTAACATCAGAAAATAAAGATGGCCAGTAAAAACCAGCTCTGAGTATTTTATCAGCTGTGCTCTTCCAGTATAGATGGCCTCCATAGTCACCTTCATGAAATTCCTCAAGGATCTTGTCAGCCTCAGATTTTAATAAACAATTAAGTAAAATCCCAGTACTTTCTTTCCAATACAGTGCATTATTTAAGATACAGAACCTCGTTGCTTTCTTCTTGATGAATCTTGCCTTGGTTTTTGTCAGTCCAGGAGGAGCTTGTAAGTTTGTTAGTACAAATATTATATCAGAGTACCATGGTGAGTCTTGATAGGCCTCACTGATCAATGGAGTCCCCATCTCCTCCTGTTCATCTACTTGTGCAATGAAATTAATATCTAAAGCATTGAAATTTGATTCAGCCATCAATCTGGCTAAACCCTGTCCTTTAATGAGTTTAGTTGGTTTAATTTCCAGATCATATTCCAGGATTGTGGCTATCCACTTTCCTCTCCTACTATCTGGTCCATCTTGAGTCAAAATGTCTTTAACTACTACATTAGGACATATGCAATTATGTGTGAATGAAGTATATACACTCTAAAATATTTTATAGCTTTAACCAGAGCCAAAGCCTATTTTTCTATTATATTGTATTTCAATATTTTGATTGTTCTTGGTTTTTCATCTGTCCCTAAGTTATACTATTCTACATCAGACTTAACTGGCTCCATTTTTGGCCTTTTGGGCACATCATTTGAGTCAAATAAGTATTCTAGAGGAGTTAAACCTCTGGGTGAAATGTTATTCTTTAAATCAATCAAATCTATTTCATCTTCTATCAATTCCTCTATATCTACCTTTTCCATTTCATCAATGTCACTTTGACTAAATATAGTCGGCTTTTCAAAATTATGTACATCTAGATTATCTAAATCATCTATCTGACAGAAATTTAAATCTATAGCACAAGGTGAATCTATGTTACAGTTGTTATCGATTTTACAATTTTGAAATTCTTGCTCATTATTCAAAAAGTGATAAATTTGCTCATCCTCTGAATTTTTTTTCCAATATTTCACATTATCAGGAACAATAGGCCTATGTTTGATCTAAACAGTGTATTTTTGTAATGGTGAAAAAGGAAATTTACAACTGCAGGAAAAATTTGCTAAGCGATGGGCTGTATGTTCTGATTTTGAGGGATGATAGAAAAATTACCTTCTAACAACTCATCAAGCAATTCTAATACTGTTTCTCTGTATCTTGCAAGTCTGGTATTGTGAACTGAATACTCTGCATTTATTTTCTTTATAACTAGTTCATAATCACCCATGACCATTATTCTTTTTCCTCCCTTTTTTCTAATAATTTGCAAACCTAAGATTAAAGCTTCATATTCAGCCATGTTATTGGTGCATTTGAAGTTTAATCTAAAGGCATGTCCTTTAGAGTGGCTTGTTTCAATGTTTGTAATCCAAACACTAGCTCCAGATCCAAACTTATTAATAGATCCATCAAAATCTAAATGCCATAAAGCTTCATGACCAATATAATCATCCAATATTTTAAGTTTCTTATCAGTGAGTTCAGTTGGATTTTCATTCTAGTCAGAGTTACCGAGAATAAAGGAATCAAGATCAGCAGGAGTGGAATATATATGATAATTGGTAGGTCTATCTGCACTACTGATCATGTATTTCATCAAGGTTTCTCTATAAATCTTTTTAGGCTGTCCAAATACCGAGATAGTAGCATAACTGATATCCAGTTATAGAGATCCCTGCAACTTTTCTCCCCATGAGCGAGAAAGAAGCATGCCATACTTTAGCGGGATATCAACTACTACAACATCCATGATCATACTCTTACCAGGATATTGGACTAGATTAACACACATATCCTTAATCAAACCTATACATTGGACTTTGGATGAATCAAATGAGAACAGGTCCTTATATGGTCTGGTTATATCTAGATTTAGGGTTTCCATTATATCTCCGGGCATTAAGTTGTGGGAAGCTCCAGTATCTAGCATAGTATTGTGTAATATTTGGTCATGTATAGTAAGACTTAAATAAAATGGGGGTACCGACCCATCTGAATGCTTTCCATCTACATTGGGACGAAAAATCAATTCAGGCCTATCATCATTCATGTTGATGGTATCTTCATTCTCATTCACATTCAATGCATCAGAAATCATAGATCTGTACAAATCATTTTTAGCTAGTTCTACTAAGGGAACAACTATTTTTAACTTGGGTATTTCAGACTGCATGTTAAATGTTGGCTAAAATCTAATGGCTTGAATAACTTCTTCTTTGGGAATTGTGGTTTGTGATGACTTTTCTTGAGTTTCTACTATTTTACCTTTGTTTTGTGCTTTTATCTTGTCTTTTGTTTGAGTTTCTTGGTTTCTACTATCTTTAACTATTTTTTCAGGAATATTTTGAGGGTTAGCAGCAGTTTTATCAGAGTTAGGATTCTCAACAAAAGGTTTAGGATCTGATATTTTAAAGTCAGTAGGATTCTTTCTTGGCTCATTGACTGTTGTTGAATTGGTGGTGTTGAGTCTCAAAAGTATTTTCCATATTCATACATATTTCCATTATGTCATAACCATTTAGCTCTTATTTCATAGCCATCTGACCTAAAACCCTACATCAAGTAACCATTTTCATAAATATATGGGTTAGGATCCTTGTCTTCCAAAGTTATTTATTTTATGTATTTAAAGTGAATTTATGATTAGAAACTAGAAAATTAACATAGTTTCATATATCTATATATGTGTTATGAGTTTTGTGACATGTAGGTCGAAAGGAGACTTCTAGAAGACCCTTATGTGGCACTCTAAGGCCAAATTCGAATTTGGTTAGAAGATTATGGAATCAAGGATATGTGTCTCATTTCCTTGTTGTATTGAAACTCTAAGAGTATATGTGTCTCATTTCTTAGTTGTGTTGAAACTCTAGAAAGACATGTGTCTTATCATTTCCTATTTTGATTGTATCTCTAGAGATGGAGGAAGATATTCATAGACTCCCATTAATGAAATAACTCCTCATATTTTGTATAAATAGGAGAAGCTTTCTCCTATCATGGGTAATGAAAAGGTAATGAAAAGTAGTGAAAATAGGAAAATGAGAGAAAGGAATAGAGAGTCTTTTGTAACAAAGCTTAAAATGGAATGAGATGTAGATTTGTGAGGTTTTCAATAAATAAATTCAGTTCTTTGATGCTGTTTTGATTACAACTTTAAGGAGCTGAAGGATTTCACCAAATTGGTAATAGAGGGCCCCTGCTATCCAAGGAGGCTTCTACATGCTTTCTAGATAAGTAGCTTTTAATTCATGTCTTGCATTATTTATTTAACTAACAGACCCTCATGATGTTATAGTTAGTCTTTTTCTTAAAAGCTTTTCCAACATATCTCTATTCATGGAATGGATTTAATTGTGACATCTTGAGTTACTAGTACTTTAGTTTTTTTTTTGTTATTTAGATTAAAAGATCCTCATTATCTTACAATCATTCTTTTTCTTAAAATGCTCTTCCAACATATCTATATTAGATGAAAGAGATTTGGTTGTATTATGTTGAGTTAATTAACATTTTCTGTTTTGCAATTACATTAAAAGATCATCATTATCTTACAATCATTATTTGTTTTTCTTAAAACGCTCTTCCAACATATCAATATTAGATGAAGAGATTTGGTTGTATTATGTTGAGTTAATTAGCATTTGTTCTGTTTTGCAATTAGATTAAAAGATCCTCATTATCTTACAATCATTCTTTTTCTTAAAATGCTCTTCCAACATATCAATATTAGATGAAAGAGATTTGGTTGTATCATGTTGAGTTAATTCGCATTTTCTGTTTTACAATTAGATTAAAATATCCTCATTATATTACAATCATTCTTTTTCTTAAAACGCTCTTCCAACATATCAATATTAGATGAAAGAGATTTGGTTGTATCATGTTGAGTTAATTAGCATTTTTCTATTTTGCAATTAGATTAGAAAATCCTCATTATCTTACAATCATTCTTTTTCTTAAAAAGCTCTTCCAACATGTCAATATTAGATGAAAGAGATTTGGTTGTATTATGTTGAGTTACATTTCATGTTCATTCGCAAACTAAGATATCCATGGATTAGAATGTTTTGTTTTTCACCATTTTCTTAATTAGGGATAGAATTTACAATTACACTATGTTTTGAGTCTAAGGTTTCCTTTTATTTTATTTTTGAAATAGATTTGATTTCATCTTTTGAACATAAGTACTAAAAAGACAAAACCCCCAAAAACATCAATAAAATACATACCACGAAGTAAGGAAGAGGTCACTTAAGCACATATAGTGCACCACACTTCATCAGTTTACTAGCCCTGGTTGATAATTTATGTTAGAAATTTAAGACGCTAAATTGACTACACATTTTGGCGCCGTTGCCGGGAAAGTGTAATTAGGAGACCTTATTTCTTACATCTAAAAAAAAAAATAAAAAATTAATAATTCTTCAGTATGCTCTCCTCCTGCACTTTGTGTGATCTGGAGGATCAGAAAAATGATTGTTATGTAAAAATTAAAAATTAATAATTCTTGAGTATGCTCTCCTCCTGCATTTCGTATGATCTGGAGGATCAGAAAAATAATTGTTATGTAAGAAAAAAAAAAAAAAGAGACAAAATAAACTTCATCATTTCAATTGATTCAATAAATTTAAAAAAATGAAAAAAATTCCAATACATTGTTTTGTTTAATGAAATATATATGTGTATTTTTAAACTTCTGAAAATATAACATACATAATTTCATTAACAAATCAATTAAAAAAAAAATTGAATAAATTATTTTGTTTAGTAAAATACATATGTATATTTTTAATTTCTGAAAATATAACATATGTCATTTTATTAAAAATAAAAAAAAAAAAAAAAAGACAAAATAAACTTCATCATTTCAATTGATTCAAAAAAAAAAAAAAAAAAAAAATTGAAAAAATTCCAATACATTGTTTGTTTAATGAAATATATATGTGTATTGTTAAATTTCTGAAAATATAACATACATAATTTCATTAACAAATCAATTATAAAAAAAAAATTGAATAAATTATTTTGTTTAGTAAAATACATATGTATATTTTTAATTTTTGAAAATATAACATATGTCATTTTATTAACATAAAAAAAAAAAAACAAATCAAATCAATAAACAAAAACCAACGCAATGGCCATGGCCTTTGAAAAAAAACTTTGAACTATAACAAGACCTCCGAGCCATAAGCCTGGCTACAAACTTCCAACCAAAGAAAAATAAATTGTAATAGCAGCACAGCACGCTGAGGCATTCACACAAAGGCACCGATGATGAACGCACAAGATTGTTGATGCTTTAGATTTGCGAAACAAACAAACAACAGCTGAGTATCTTTGTAATATATTGACAAGGGCACTTTGCTATCCTTGGTGAGATTGTAGATAAACCAGCAAATGAGAGTGCAGCTGAAGAAGCTAGCTCAAAGCCTGCTTCAGAAATTGGTGAAGGAATCAGTGATGAAGTGTCAAGTGAATCTAGCACCCATGCCCCTGCAGAAAGGAACTCTGAAAGAAAGACAGGAAATTTTGAATATTTCATTAATCTTATAAATGAGGAGCTTGAGAAATTTAATAACTTCTTCTTATAAAAGGGGGAGGAGTATGCGATTCACCTCCAGGATCTAAAAGAAAGGATTGAAAGATTGAATGAACGTAGCAGACAAAATGGAACATACACCTCAGAGTATGAATTCAATGAGGAAACAGTGAAGATCCGTAGAGACATTGCTGGCATCCATGGGGAGATGGTACTGCTTGAGAACTATAGTTCCCTAAGTTTTATAGGTTTGGTGAAAATTTTGAAAAAATATGACAAAAGAACGGGTGCATTGTTACGTTTGCCTTTCACCCAAAGTGTTCTTCAGCAACCATTCTTCATGTGAGCTTTGCTTTCAAAGGCGGATTGCATTGAATGTGAGGGTAACCTTGAGCATCTTTCCGTCCATTCGTAGATGAAAGGGGGGGATTGTGCTTGAACGATCCGGATAGAAAACAATGATGCTGGCACTATTGACACGTGGATTTGAAACGAATTTTCTGATTGATTGAGAATGAATTTAAAATCACGACAGCGACATGGGTTGTTTCGCGAAATAGGGTCGATTAGATAACACAGAAATCGTTTTAAGAAATTCGTGGTGGTCTGGGAGAATTTCTCGGTTCTTTGAATCCCATTTTTGCATGCCGCGTGAGGAAAAACGGTTTTTTTTTTGCACAGTGGAGAGTTTCACCCATAATCCGAGAAAGAAGAATTTTAATTGAAATCAAAATCAGATCGTGGCATTCAATCCACATTCCACACGATTTTGAGTTCAATTCGACTTCGTTTACTTTCTGAACGTTGGATTTTGTTGTGATTAATTACATCTCCTTGATCATCTGCCCAGCAATCGGAGTGCGAGGAAGCCTATCATATGATTGTTTGACACTTGAAGCTACAACCTGAAAATCATGAACGGGTCAAAGAATCCTGGTTTCGTAAGAAAGATCACTTTGATGGTTACAATTCTCAATCAACACTCAGAGAAGAGAAAAATTCAAATTCTCCTGATAATGGAATAGATGTAGATGACGAAGCTGATATAAATATGAATGAAGAAACACCTGAAGGCATGGATGAAGTCAATGACTCTGGAGATGATGAAATAAATGATTGTACCAATACTTTCAGAAGTTTTATATGTGGTGATGAGGCTCTGAAGATTTCTCCTGATCAACCATATTTCTTGCGCCATCCGATTCGTCGAGGCCATCTTAATGTTTCTTAGTTTTATCTAGTGCAGCAGATTTCTGAAGATCTTTACCGCATCTGGGATTGGATTTTAAAGGAAAAGTTGCGTATATCTCAAAAGAATCGACATATGTTTTCTGTAGTTTTAGTTGTTTCAGAAACATTTGACAATCGTGAAACGAAAGAAATGTTGTTCGTGGTGTTGCGGGACTTGCAGTTCAATTCTGCTGTAAGATACATGCAAAGTAGGACTTTCCATCATGGAATCTTGCTTCACTTGGTGGATAACACACTTATTGGTTTATTTGACTACTTCAATTTTTATTTTTAGTTTTCTTATTTAATAAATTGTTCTTTTTAATAAAATTATATATGTATATATTTTTTTAAATGTAACATATATAATATTTTTCAAAAAAAAAAAATTGCATTTCTCTCTTTTTTTTATTAAAAAAAAAAAAAAAATTGCATTTCTCTTATTCAATTTTGTTGATTACTAAAAAAAAAAAAAAAAAGAATAATTTTAGATCAATCAAATGAATAAGTTATTTGCTCACTTTTTTTTTGAAGGAATTGATTAATTTTTTATTGATGATGAAAGGCAAGTGGCTAAATTTTTATTCAAGATTTCCAGCTACGAAACAAATCGACATAAAAGCTAAAGTCATTCCATAGGAAATTTGTTCTACAATTCCTTGTGAGAAAAAAACCTCATTGTTCAAATCAGCCTAACTTTCTCATACAAAATCAGATTTTGATGATTCAAGTATCGTTGGAAAGGTCTCAACAAGATCGACATAGTGAGAAATCCATCATTAGATTTTGAAATAGTAAATAATGAAATAAATTGCTGAAAAGAAGCAACATTCAACTTGAGGCACTAATTCTAAAACATGTATAAATTCTTTTGATTTTTCCTTTGAGAAATTGTTTCATTAATACAAATTCTTAGTTTTGTGTGTAAATATCATAACTAGAGAGATTTATCACCTCTCTCCTTTGATAATATTACATTTCATTGCAGAAGAAGTATTAGTTTTTTTGCAGGTTCTAGGAGAAAGGACAAATGACTACAAGAGAACGGTGTCTCTCTAAGAGACCAATTTGTTTCATAAGAGGATAATCAACAACAAAGAGGAAATATGCTGATGCAAAATTAGATCCAAACACTTGAAACACTTTCAGATACTATTGTCTCCATCACATCCATACCTCATAATAAACCATTCACCTCATTTCACTTCATATTTTCCATTTACATTCACATCCACTTTCCATTTCTTTTTGTCCATTCATAACCCACAAATAAAAGCAAGAGACTCATTCACATGCTTATTTCCCATTACCATTTCTACTCTCCATTGCCATCTTCCATTTTCATCTTCCATTTCTTGTCATTTTCATTCCGCAAATAAGCCCTGCTTCAATGAAAATTATTGAGTCCATAGTCTTTTGAGTCTAAGTTCTTTGTAAAAACACCTTGAGGCTTGCATGCCTTAATGGAAAGTTCTCATGCTGACAAACAATGGGAATACATTAATGTCCCTTGTTCGTCAGATCTTCTAGGTGACTCGACATCGGCAAAATCATTCGTACCTAGCAAGATGTGTTTGGGCATCTTGACTCTCATTGTTATCAATGGTGAGAGTTCTCGGTTGACTAGTGGCATCCATTAATGGCCACTAAGTCAACAATTTCCTACTATGTTCGACATCAGAACATATTTTCACATAGTAGGAATTGTGCCAATGAGTTTTGAAGACATGAAGACTATTATTTTCAGCATTTTGGAGCAGATTCAACAAGTTTTGGTAGGAGCAATAAAAAGTCATCTTATCTCTTTATCCATGACTCCTCTTGTTCAGCCACTTGAAGAAGAATATGATCAGAATTTTGCAGCCACCACACATACACAACTCATCCACATTTAAGGTAAGTGAAGGTATGTTGTTTTCTAATTTTTAGTCATGTAATTCATTAGAATGCTAAAATTGTAACTTTGGAAAAAATCCTCACTCCCTTTTTCACATTGTCATATCTTTAGTTGGGGGAGAAAGGGACATCATTTCATATCCACATGTCATACACTATCAAACATTTTCATTTCATTTCCACCCACATATACTTCCCAACCAACTATTGTTGCAACATGATCCAAAAGATTATATGCCTTGCAAATGATCAATTCATTGATGAAGTAATTGATTCTAAATGTTTTCATGAATTTTGATGCAACAAAGAAAATAAAGCATTGTTACACAAGAACCATTGCTCAAAAAAAAAAATTGGTTGTCACACAAGAACCAATCATTAAAAAAAAAAAAAAAAAATGTTGCAATCAAATGTATTATACTTTGCCAAAAAGGAAAATATCAAGAAGCAAAGTTTGGAACAAATCTATATGAGTCAAAACTCATAAAAGATCAACTCTTGGAAAAATGAATCATTGCAATAGTTGCATGAGGACATGCAACAACTTCAGTTGGGGGGTATGTTGAGTCTCAAAAGTGCTTTCCATATTCATACATATTTCCATTATGTCATAACTATTTAGCGCTTATTTCATAGTCATCTGACCTAAAACCCTACATCAAGTAACCATTTTCATAAATATATGGGTTAGGATCCTTGTCTTCCAAAGTTATTTATTTTATGTATTTAAAGTGAATTTATGATTAGAAACTAGAAAATTAACATAGTTTCATATATCTATATGTGTTATGAGTTTTGTGACATGTGTAGGTCAAAAGGAGACTTCTAGAAGACCCTTATGTGGCACTCTAAGGCCAAATTCGAATTTGGTTGGAGAAGATTATGGGATCAAGAGGATATGTGTCTTACTTCCTTGTTGTATTGAAACTCTAAGAGGATATGTGTCTCATTTCTTAGTTGTGTTGAAACTCTAGAAAGACATGTGTCTTATCATTTCCTATTTTGATTGTAACTCTAGAGATGGAGGGAGAGATTCATGGACTCCCATTAATGAGATAACTTCTCATATTTTGTATAAATAGGAGAAGCTTTCTCCTATCATGGGTAATGAAAAAGTAGTGAAAAATAGGAGAAGAAGAGAAAGGAATAGAGAGTCTTTTGTAACAAAGCTTAAGATGGAATGGGATGTAGATTTGTGAGTTTTTTTCAATAGAGAAGTTCAGTTCTTTGATGCTGTTTTGATTACAACTTTAAGGAGCTGAAGAATTTCACCAAATTGGTAGCAGAGGGCCCCTGCTATCCAAAGAGGCTTCTACATGCTTTCTAGATAAGTAGCTTTTAATTCATGTCTTGCATTATTTGTTTAACTAACAGACCCTCATGATGTTATAGTTAGTCTTTTCCTTAAAAGCTTTTCCAACATATCTCTATTCATGGAATGGATTTAATTGTGACATCTTGAGTTACCAGCACTTTAGTTTTTTTCTTGTTATTTAGATTAAAAGATCCTCATTATCTTACAACCATTATTTTTCTTAAAACGCTCTTCCAACATATCAATATTAGATGAAAGATATTTGGTTGTATCATGATGAGTTAATTAGCATTTTCTGTTTTGCAATTAGATTAAAAGATCCTCATTATCTTACAATCATTATTTTTCTTAAAACGCTCTTCCAACATATCAATATTAGATGAAAGAGATTTGGTTGTATTATGTTGAGTTAATTAACATTTTGTTTTGTTTTGCAATTAGATTAAAAGATCCTCATTATCTTACAATCATTCTTTTTCTTAAAACGCTCTTCCAACATATCAATATTAGATGAAAGAGATTTGGTTGTATCATGTTGAGTTAATTAGCATTTTCTGTTTTGCAATTAGATTAAAAGAACCTCATTATCTTACAATCATTCTTTTTCTTAAAACGCTCTTCCAACATATCAATATTAGATGAAAGAGATTTGGTTGTATCATGTTGAGTTAATTAGCATTTTCTGTTTTGCAATTAGATTAAAAGATTCTCATTATCTTACAATCATTCTTTTTCTTAAAAAGCTCTTCCAACATATCAGTATTAGATGAAAGAGATTTGGTTGTATTATGTTGAGTTACATTTCATGTTCATTCACAAGCTAGGATCTCCATGGATTAGAATGTTCTGTTTTTCACCATTTTCTTAATTAAGGATAGAATTTACAATTACACTCTGTTTTGAGTCTAAGGTTTCCTTTTCTTTTCTTTTCGACATAGATTTGATTTCATCTTTTGAACATAAGTACTAAAAAGACAAAACCCCCAAAAACATCAATAAAATACATACAACGAAGTAAGGAAGAGGTCACTTAAGCACATATAGTGCACCACACTTCATCAGTTTACTAGCCCTAGTTGATAATTTATGTTAGCAATTTAGGACACTAAATTGACTACACAGGTGGCTTTGGCAGTATTAGCTTTTGGAACATCTTTGGAAGATTGAGCCACCTTGTCAGTAATATCTACAATCTTTGGGCCTTGCTGCTTTTTAGGACTGGTTGGGTTCGAACTCTGTTTGTTATCTCTAGGAAGAATCTGCAAGAATTTTTTTTTAGGAGTATCAGTCTTCTTTTTGTTTTGTTCTTGTTGGTTTGGAGCATTATTCTTTATGGAAAGTTCATTGTTTTTCTTGCTCCTAAGGTTGTATTGACTGTGAATTTCGTTTATTGCAAAATCATAACCTTGTTTATAATCATAGGATTCTCCAGATTCTACTTTGAACTTGTTGCAGTTCAAAGAGTTCCTGGTCCTCCTGGGTGAGGAAAATGGTATTGTTTTCATCAATCCTCATAACAATGTTGATGTCTTCCTCCTCGTCAATATTGTTTTGTGAAATTTCTGCAAAGTTTTCTTGGAACGGGGTTCTTATATTCTGATCTAGGGAAAGTTCTTTACCTTTCCTAGTGTTGCTGTTTTTTCTGTAATTGGGATTCCGGATCTGGGATTGATTCTCCCATTGTGGTTTTCTTTCATTTTGATCCAGTCTATCAACTACTTTTTCTAGTGCTTTAGTAATGAAATCAAATTTACCATCTAAGTGAGAAGCTTCTTCTTTAATAGTAACCCTTCTTTCATTTCTCAGTCTGGCCTTCTTAGCAAGTATGTTGATTTCTACACCTACAACGTTTTGTTGCATTTGTTCTAAAGTATATGCATCCCTTTCCCTAAGTTGGTAAGCCATGTCTACATCAAAGCAATCAGGGAATTTGAGTAGCACGGAATACGGGGTGGGTTTAAGGTATGTAGGAATGGCATTGTAAACACTGTTATATCTTGTGCAAAAGTCTTGGATAGACTCATTTGGGGCTCTCTTAACCGCATCAAACTCAGATAGTATTTGCATAGGATTTTTCTTTTTCTCCCATTTATTTAGGAAGGCTCTATGGAATGCAGCTAGGTCTACTATGCTACTTGCTCCTAAACTTTTAAACCAGGTTTTTACTTCTCCAATTAAACTTTGAGCAAACAACCTCATTTGGACATCAGTTTCATCTATCTCATAGACTTCCCAGAAATCACTCATTCTAGTGACATGTTGTTGTGTAGTAATCTGTGAAAGATTATAAAACAGTGGAATATCTTTTTGGTAGTTCTGGGGCATGTCATGGAGATTTTGAGGTAAGACAAAGGGAGCATATCTAGCTCCCATGGCTTGGATTTTTGCTGAACTGGGAGGTACAGTAGTAGTGATAGGGATAGTGCTGGTTACTACAATGGATGTACTTGAAGAGCTCGGCAAAGGGGATGAAAAATAAGTAGTATGGCTAATGGTAGTTGTAATGAGCTGGGTAAATAATGGATATACAACTTTGGGCTGCAAGGGAAGCTCAGGGATGAATGGATCAGTTGATATACTTGTAGTGGATTGTGGATATGATGAATATATGATTCTATGGTGCAGAGGCAACTCAGGGCTTATGGGCTCTTGAGGTGAAATGACAGTGGAATCTGTAAATGATGTGGTAGCATACATAGTAGAATCTGATGCCGAAAAGACAATTGTGTATAGTTCAGAAACTCGGGGTTTAAATTTAGACAACAAATTTGCTAACTTAACAACTTCTTCAATGTATTTAATTTTCGAGATACTTACCCTTTTTACGGGACTTTTAATTTCAGTTTGATCTGATTTAGTAGGAACATAAATAATTTTGTGTTTTTCACTCACATAAGAAGTAAAAACTGAATCTAAAACAATTTCTTTTAAATCAAATTCAGATTTCGTTCTAAATAAATATTTTTCAAACTTTAAGTAAAAATCAATGTCTGATAAGCTTACCAATTCTTTGGGTAAAGAATAATCTCTTCTCAGGGGTATCTCAGTTTCAGAACTATCAATTTGTTTTTTCATTTTTCCTAGCTGGTATGGATTTTCTACTATATCTGGAGGATTAGGATCGGGGTTGGATCTAGTGTAGTAGACTTTCTTGGGAGCCTGAATGTTTATTGGGTAAAATACCCACGACCTTTAAACTCAATCTTAAAGTAGAAAAGATAAAAAAATTTCCTTCAAGATTAAACTTAACACTGGAGAGTGGTTAGTTCCCCAGTATGGTCGCCAGTATGTTATCACCCTAGTAATTCTTAGGTTGTGGGATGAGGATTTTTGTAGTTAAGAAAACCAGGGGTAACCAAGAACCGCTTTTAGAATTCAGGATCTAGCCTTCCTGAGTTCTGGAGAGGGATCTCTCTTTAAAATTTAGCTTTGTTTTGGTAATGGGTTTTAGGCTAGCTATGAGTGGGTAGTGGGACTTGTTTTGAAAGAGTGGTGGGAATAAAAAGTGCTTCAAGGTAAACCAGAGGGATCTACCAGAACATTGGGATATGGAGTCAATTTTCTAGGCAAGCAGAGCTAGGAGATAAGACTTAAAGATGCAAATGTACTAAGGGCAGGGTAGATGACCTTCTAAGGCTTTAAATAGGCTTTGTTGATGGAATGGGTGAAATCTGAAAAAAAGGGCACTTAAGAATCCTTAAGTTACAGAAAAGAGGATTGAAGGAGGGGATCAAACTGGGACCTAGAGAAATTAAGAATTCTATAGTCTAGTTATCAAGAAGAAAACATAAAAATGCCAACTAGTTTAAAACAGGGAGTTTATTATCACTCATCCTGTCTAAATTCTCCTTAGTTGATCATTAAAGATAAAAACACATTAAATGAATGTATGTAAACTTTTTAAAGAAAAAAAATGAAAACAGGAAGAAGACTAGACTTATCTTGTCACCACGAGAATCTTTAGTTATGATGTCTCTACTCTCAATTCCAGTATGCTGCTTAGCTAATTGACTCACACCAACTTCAATATATCCAGGAAAATGACTATAGTATTCTTGATAAATTTTATTCCACCCTGAATACTTCAAATAATGAAGTATTTATACACATAAATTTTTTACAAAATATCTCAAAGTTTGAGATAATGTTTTAAGGAAAAATAGGAAATGTAACAAAAGAAGAGGGACAACAGCAAAACAATTTGCAACCTGTTCTCTTTTACAAGGAAATATAGAATTGATTATTCTAATTTAAAAGACTTTGTGATGTGCTGTGAGCATTGCTGGCATTGGGTGCATTATCTCGTGGAAGATGGTTTGTAGAACATTCCTTCCTTTCACTCTCAACTCTGATACTCTTTATCATTTGATTTTCACAGTTTTACTACTGTAATTGAAAAATAATCAGTAGTAACATTCTTTTTACTGATACTCTTTAACAATCTGATACACTTTGACCCTTAATTTTTACCCTAACTCTTTAACAATCTGATACACTTTGACCTTGAATTTTTACCCTAAGGTAACAGTAAAATATGATTTCTTCATGTGATTTTCCTGCTCTTTTTACCTATCAAATTCACATGGGATCTGTGAATTCTTGCTATTGTAGGGCTGTGGGGATCTTTATACTCTTCAGTTTCCTGTAGCTTTCATCAGCCTCTATATATTTAACAAAGTTTGGCTTTACTATGAACATATGCTTGATTTCATTCTCCAAAAAGAACAAATTCTCAAAATATTGAAGTAATAATTTGCCACTTGGAGATCCTTGTGGCAAAGGCTTTTTAGCCTGCTCCTTAGCATGAGCTCTGATTTTCTAGTCATAGTCCCTTTGTGGCATTAATTTTTCATTCAATGCATGAATATCTGGAAGTCTTGCTTCAAGTAGCAAGTCATACTTGGTTTTGAATTTACTATTTTATATCTTCATATTGTCACACTTCTCTTCCAGATTATTCATAATGTTTCTCTTTGTTAGGAACTTTTTTATTTCAAGGATAGCCTCTGTCCAGTCTGGAATTTTCAATTCTGCGAGTTCTTCCCTGTTTTTACTGTTCAAGAATGATATGAACTGAACTGCTTGAGGTGGTTTGTTGCCAAGTTCCTTCTTTCTTTTATCAATTTCTGCTAAGGCAGCTTGTAGTAGATATTTTTGGTCATATATTATTTGGATAGAAGGCCATTGTGACTGAATGCCTTCAGTGATTTTTGACCACAAATTATTTTTTATGTAGGCAACCTGTTCAGTAAGATTTACTCGCTGTTGAAAAATTTTCCCCTGTTCCTGTAATCTTTCAGCCCTCTGTTCATGTCCTTTGGAAGTAATTAAGGCATCTCTTTTAGATGTTTCTAGATTTTTGATGTTGCCTTTTAAACTGAGTATTTATTTATCTTTTATAGACATATCTTCCATGGCTTTGATCATTGCAGCTTTTTCCTCTACTGTGTTTAGAAGTGATTGACACTACAGTTGCCAATACTCCTTGCGGTGCCAAGTGTTCTGCCAATTTAGATGGAACAACTGTACTTACAGTTAGGATAACTGTAGGAATGAAAACCTGTCGAGCTTTCTTCAGATTTTCATTTTCTTGCATGAAAGATTCTATTTGGCTTTCCATTTCCTTTATCTGGGCTGTCATCTTTAGAACAAGTTGTTTTAGTTCATCATTTTCTGTCTTTTGCTGAAGGATTTCTTTTGCCTGGGGATTTTCACTTTGAGGCAATTTTAGTTGTTTTCTGAGAGCAGCTATGTCTTCATTTTTATGTTTGATTATAACCTTTGGCCCTTCAATGTTTGCTGGGTCAGCTCCTGCTTCAATTACTATATCTTCCAATGCTTTGATTCTTAAGTTATTGGCATATAATGAGGCTTTATCCAATTTCATTTGATTCTGAAGGTTTATCAATGTTTTCTCAAGCCTGATAGAATTCATAGTCATATTGACTATTTTATAATATAGCATCTCTGTATTGCTCCTGTGGAATTCTATTTGGTCCAATTCATGGACAACATCTGCATCAAATTCCAGGTCTATCTTTGAATAATCTGCAATTGTTTTTGGATCAGCCACTGTGGGCTTGGGAAATGACATCACCAATTTGTTTGAAGAATAATCAAAAGCTGAGAGGAGTCTATCTTTATTCCTAAGCTTTTCTTTAAGGAAATTGGAATATGCTTCACTTTTGATTTCTTCATTCTTTTCTTTGATTTGTCTGAACCTGATTTGAATATCCGACTCTGTGTTGTCAGGTTCTTTAGAAGAAGAGGGCATATCAACATTTGTTTGTTTATCAACCATGACTGTGTCTTTTTGCTGTGCTTCAAGTTTGACATTTTGAAGCTCTTTAAGAGTTTCAGTTACTATATTTTTTGTTTCATCATCGGTTTCATGACCATTGTTATCTTCAACATTAATAGATTTATCCCTTTCTTCATCAGTCAATTTACTTTTCTTACTGTAGGGAATTCTAAATCTCTTATCTAGAATAGTTTCAGCTGTGAAACTATCTTCTTTTCTGCTCCTTCTATGAAAAATTTCAGCTTCTTTGTTGACTGTAACAACCTGTGTTTGATTTACCTGTTTATTCTTTCCACTATTTCCCTGCATTCCCTGTGATTCACCATCAAATAAAGTATTTAGCTCCCACTTGAGTTTATTGGCATATTTTTCAATTTGGGGCTTGGGATCATGCAAGAAAGTAGACAACTTGCATGTCAATATGATTTGACTTAAAATACCCTGAGGATCATAATTCCACATAAAGCTATATGGGAATTTATATTCTTTCAACTTGACATTAATTTCATTTGCTGCTTCTCTGTTGTTCACAATGAATGGCCCAACTTGATTTTTCAGTTTGAACTGAGTCTTTTTTCTAGAGGCTATGAAATTGACTTCATCTGGATTCAACAGCTGTCTCAAATATTCTAAAGCAAAAATCCTTGTTGTCACAAATCTAGGCAATTTATATGGGGCCAAGAGTGCACCATATACTCTAGTCTCTGTGTAATTCTTGTATAAGTACCAATCCCCTGTTTTACAGTTCTCAGATAGCTGTAAGATCCTCTTTTTTTCTTCATTAATTCTAAGGGTATGTTCTTTATTCAATAAATTCATAGCAGGTACTAAAAACAAGTCATTGAATTCTGCATAGTTGTATTCCCTGTTCCATTTTCTCAGAATTGATGACCAAAACACAACTGAATGTACATTCCCTTCTGGATCTATCTTCTGAAACTTAATAGGAAACTTGTCTGCTTGATAATACAAAAAGAGATGAAGTAGATATGAAGTATATCTAAAGACTGCTTCTTCTGGCAATCTGGACAATTGGTGGTGCATGTTTTCTGCAATGAACTTGGAAAAATTGTACACAATGGATGGAGGCTGGCCAGGACTCAAAGTAGATAGAAAACCTAAGATAGCAACATCAGTGAACTCATCACTGTTATATCCTAGTATGAATGATAGCATGGAGACAATTTGCCTTGTTTCTTGGAAAGTCAAATGTATGAAATGGAGGATTCAACTTAGGGATATCAACTTGTTTGGGGAAAAAAGTCTGGAATATTTTGAACTTGGAAGCAAAATATAGGTCTAGGTAAAGCTGAGTTAAATCCTCTATTGAAAATGAAGCAACATTGGGGTCATGATTTAGTTGTAGCATAGAGTTTATGGTTTCAACATTAATTTAAAATATGACCTCTCTATCTTTATTGACAATGCACCTTTGTTTTGGAAGATAATAGGAATGACACAATCTGACAAAATCAAGGGCTGAATGAGTAAGAGGGACAATGTACTTTGGCAGATTGGAATCCCAAACTAGTATATCTTTATCACTTTCCTCTACAGATTTTCCAAAACAATAGTTATAGATATCAAGTAAATTGAACTCTAGTGAAGGGTCCAATATTTTGTAATCAAGGTCAACTAGAGGACTATTTTCTTGTGAAGTAGCTGGAGGTTGGACAGGCCTGAAAAATTCAGTGGAATCAACAGTGAGTGTAGGGGTGGGTTTATAAAGTTTAGAAGACTCAGGCTGAGGGATTTTAGCAGAGGCTTTCTTCTGAGGTTTTGGGCCTCTTGATTTGGGGGTTATTTGTTTCTTTGTCATTTTTCAACTGAACAGAGAAAGCTTAGACTATTTGCTAAGTTCTTATGTTGGAAACAATGGAATTTTGGAGAATTTCTCTGGTGAAATAGGATTCTGAGCAGGGCTCTGGATAGAAAAAGGATTTTAATGCTCAGAAGAAGGCCATGATCAATCTCAACAGTGAAAAATGATCAAGGAGTGGGTTAAAGTCGCAAGAACGGAAATGAGGGATTCTGGGGAAAATTTGACAGGGTTTCCCCTGCACTTTGGAGGTTTCTTGAAATCTCTGTATGGGAAATTAGGATAATTACAGGAAATAACTGATAAATTGGTGTTTTTTCCTTTAAAATTGAAGCTTTTATGGATGAGATTGACGAAAAATACCTTTACAGGTATAATTGTGGTCGTTTGAGTTGCAGGTGCTTTGAAAGTCTTCAATTTTTGGAAATTTGGCTTACCAGAGGATATGGTGGCTCTCCGTGGTTGAATTGTAGAGAAAATGGTTTATTAACTGGTCACTGGTTCACTAGTAGGCTCGAAAATGGCATTGGGAGGCTTTGTAATGGGCTTGTGGAGGTTTTAAGGGTTTAAATGGTGAAAAGTGATGAAAATCAGAATCTGCGGAGGTTTCAAAGTTTTACAAGCATGAATAGGTGAAAATTCAATGAAAAATCATAAGTTTTATGCATAAACCATATTTTAAACCATAGTTAAATCATATTTAACTATAGGTTGGGCAGGAGTGGTTTTGGAATACAACTGGGTGGTATTCGCGTGACTTTAAAGTGGTAAGTGGTAATTAAATTTTCGCACGCGATCCAATCACGTCAGGACACGTCGACACAGGGTGGTTTCGTAAAACAACCCATATCGCACAACTTTTACAAAACATCGGTCGGGCACTTTAAAAATGCGAAAATGAACCAGCCCCGTGTGATCAGGTTTTCAAAAGCGAAGGGTCAAGATTTAATGCAAAGTTGCGGGTAAAGGAGATCATTGGGCTCAGTTTGGCCGTCGGATCTTGGAGTGAATAAATATCTAACGGTTATCATGCTACGCGATAGGGGAAGGGATGGAAATGTAATACACTGTCGCATTGATTTTTAACCGTCGGATTAAATGGATAAAGGGGATTGGAGGGCTAACATTAACCCCGATAATGAAAGGGATTTAGTTAAGTTTTATACAAAAAACAGACTTGTTCAATGGAAAAAATGATCTGGAGAGGTTTTAAACTAGGATTTAACTGAGGTTAAGACTTGCAGTTAGGGGATATGGGGTATGTATTGCAGATTTTAACTCAGATTATGGTTTTAACCTTAGGTTAGAGAGTCAGGCAAGGGAAAATATACAAGGTTTAGCCAAAGGGGGTTGTAATGTGGGTTTTTTATTAAACATGTGGGAATTATTAACTTTAGCTAAAATTATAATAAATGGGTTTTTGGGTTTATTATATAAAAAAGAGTTATATATAACAGGAGAAGGTTATTTCTATAGGGGGTTAATATATAAATTACAGTTAATATGAGAATAGGACAAGGTATACTCAAAACACATATACATAACTAAATAAAGTGAAGTTTTAAAAGATAATTTGCATTAATCTTATCACTTTACTTATGATATAATGTTATTTTGAGGGCTTAATGTTTTCAAATGATGTAGGAAGTTAATCAAATGGGAATTATAATGCCTTTAAGTAAAAAATGGAGTTTTACTTATGATTATTCAGGGGAATGAATGCATGAAATGGAATAATGATATGATTTTAGGGATTAATATAGACATTTTACACTTTTAACTGATCAGCCATAGAGCCTTGTGTCCGGTCCCAACAAAATTCAAGGAAATTCCTTGAGCCTTTCTGACTGATAGTTTAGAATGCTTCATGACTATAGGAAGGGGAAGTTAGTTATTTGGAAACCCATGATGAATGATATTTACATTGAGAATTTTCACCTTCGTCTACCTACCCAGCTTACCATGCTAACATTTTTTCTTCCTTTGTAGTAATATGCATTTGAGCTAGCAACCTTCACAGCATTTATTCTTTCTGAAAGCAAGTAAAACTATCTAATTCTACACTTATTTCATCCATGAATCCAGATTAAACTGTTGGATTCACTTTATTTCTTTACATAACTACTGAATTTGTTAGGGTTAAACTGTATGAAAATTCATTATTCTCTATCTACAACAAGTGAAATTGAAAAATGACAAGTTAAGATTAAACTGTTTAACTGATCATGGACTATGGCATTTATTGACACTCTGGCATAGTCAAAAAGTAAAAAGTAGCGGCATTTATGCTTGCACACTTTCATGTTTTATTCATTTTTCTTTTGGGGTCTTTTATTTCTTCTAAGTCCTTTGATTATTCTTTTAGGACTTTTTATCCTCTTTTTTTATTTTTTGATTTTTTTTTTTTTTCAAAATATGTGAATACAACTTGCAGAAGGCAAAGTATGTACAGATTTACAAGATTATCAACATTCAAGTCAAAATTATGACCCCTATATTATAGGTTGCTAACATACCCCAATTATTTTTGGAAACAAGTGTGAAGGGGATAGCATGTGATTGTCATATAAGTTTTTCCTTCGGAAAAATCCATCCTAGTACGTTTTACAAGCACTAGGAAGGAGGAACTCAGTTACTACATGGTGTCGGTTTTCGATGTCATTTAGGTTTTAACGAGTCTGAAAAAGGAAGAACTCGACATATTTTCATGTTTAGAGAGTTTGAAAAGAAGCAGAAAAGAAAACTCCAACAGGTCCCTTTTCATAGGTAGTCTCATAGATCCGAAAAGGTAGAAAACTATGTTTGAGAGAACCTCTTAGTCGTGATAGGCTAAGGTATTCCTTTTTCATAAATAATCTATCCCAGCCCAAAAAAGGGGTAAATGTATACTGGGTAGATATCATTTCGCAACCTTTTAACAAGTTCAAAATGACAAGAGTCTCGACAATATTTTCAATTTTTGAGAGTCAGAAAAGAGCTAAAAGATGACTCCAGGGGTGAATTTTTCATGTTTTTATCGAGTCCGAAAAAGTATAAAATACAACTTGTCACTTCATCGTCATCACGTTGAGGACCTATCGCTGCACAAGAGATGCACGTAAAACCCATTTTTCGAAATAAAATAGCAAAATAATTGAAAAATATGCTCAAAAACCTAATTAGAGTTTTGAAAAGTTTATAAAATGCCAAAAATGGTAAAAAATAAATTACTTTTCACTTTTACATCTTGTGAGCACTTTTTACCCTTTGTTCACTGTGATTTTGCAGAGATGACAATGGACAATCTAGAAGGCCAATCACGAATCGGTCTATTCCGGGTAAGAAATCATATCATTGCCTGCATTTTGATATAATTTTATTTTCCTGCAACCCATTTTGTGGATTTGTGAGGGGATTTTTGTGTAAATTATGGCGCGGCGGTCAGCGTGGGTTTCTGGCATGAACTCACGCCAACCTGCCTTGAAATCAAACGGGGGCGCACCACTTGGCGCGACTATTTTTAAAAAAGTCACGCCAACCATGGCCATGATGTTTAGCTTGTAAATTCAACAAGTGAGTCCATTTTAAACACTTCAAAAGAAAATAATTTGAGTAATGAAAACCATATGGATGTTTTTGTAGGTGTGAAAGAGAAAAATGGCAATCGAATGGAAGGAAAGAGAACATAATGAAGAAGATGAGCAAGCCATGGGAAATGTAAGATGCATGGATGTTATTAGGGACTACGAGCTCAAGAAATTCTTCATGGCACCATGTCTCTGAGTACAACTAGAGCTATTACAGTATTTGATCAATGTATGGGACATTGATCATGAAAGATTCATATTTCATGATCAGGAGCTAGAGATTGAGGTCTCGGACGTTTACTTCATAACTGGATTGTCACGGAGGGGGGCAGTACCAATCCTGACAGGTGCCCGATCCACAATGGAAAACATGAGCATGGTCATCGACAGAGTGTGTTGAGGGGCAAGGAAATGATCCAAAATCAGAAAGGTGGATATCCAAATCAATCACGATTTGGCACTAAGAGTAGTGCTGCACACCATCACGCGAGTTGTTGGAGTTCAGGATCCACATGAGGCCACAAAAGCACTGCTACTTCTTGCAGTATATTGCATGGCACCAACTCTCTACAACTGGGCAAAGGCGGTAACTATCAATATAGAATGCCAGATGAAAAAATGCAAGGATGACAAGCTGAAATAGTTCAGCTATGGGTTGATCTTGGTACCATTCATCTTGGAATGGTTAAAAATTTTCCAATGTTAGGAAGTGATAGTTCCTACACCACCATCCCAAGAGCCACAGATGGTCCATTTGGAGGCTTTAATGCTAATATTAGGAGGTGGTAAATAGATGTCCTGGAGACTGGGGTTCTTTGAGTGGCTCCGCCGACAGCTGATTGTTTTGGAGGACTGGCCCTATTCTGGCACGAACTTTACCGGTGATGCGGATCTCCCACTCCCAGTAGGAGAGGATTGGGATGAAGCATTGGGTAAGAATCATTTTTTGATTTTGATGAGTATTATGATTTTTTTTATCATGTATGTTATGAAATTAATCCATGTATCTGCAGATGTCAGCCCAAAAAGACCCGCAGGCATGTCTCCAATAGCTCAGAGGATTCCTCGTGATTTTGGTGTGGCCCCTCATGGCGAGGGAAGCAAGGAGGAGGAAATCATATGCAACTTGGAGGGACTATCAAGTGGGATCCCTGACTATGTGAGATTTTATGATGTTCCTCGCGCATAACAGAGACACATTGTAGGGGTGTCGAACCATGTTCACTGCTTATTGAGGTGGCTCATACGGGAAATGACATGCTACCATGAGCATCACGCTGACTAGACACCTAGGCTTTTATGTCTGCATATTTTTTGAGAGACATGATGTCTCAGGATGTAACCAAAACATACATATTTTTTGAACTTATGATGCACATGGATGCAAACACTTGATATATATATACATTTATTTTCCTATATGAATCTTGTCATGTGATGATGATGTTTTTACAAATTATGCAAATGTCTATCTAATACAATATTTGATACTGTATCAGTTAACACATTCATTCGTCTAGGAATATGTTGATATGTAATGTAATAAAAATGTCTTTCCAGTAAACGAACACGCAAATACAATCTTAATATGTGAGGATTTCTAACAGAATAATGCCCATTAAGCTGAAGAACAACACGTTGTGAGTCTAGGTTAAAAATAAATGCACAAATGTCGAGAGAAATGGCCTCGGTCAATAGTTCAATAACAACACTATATTCAGTGACATTGTTTGTGGTTCATCCTATACAGATACCTTGAAGGTCTATCAACTCACTAGCAGGATTATAAATCACCCAGGCTACAGAAGACAGGTTCCAGGTACTGCGAGAGGCACCATCCACAAAACCGACATAAGGACTAAAAGACATCTGCACAATATGCAATGATCCAATAAGCAAGAAAATCCTCACAAAGCACACCAAGCCAAAAATGTACAAAAATGAAAAACAACTATGTACAAAAGAAACATGCATGAAAGACTCATGCATAGTACTTTTTGAGATACATCCAATTTTTGGGTTGATCTAGAGGATGAACTTCGTAATCAATTAGCTCATAAGCCCCACGCTTAACAATGTAGGGCCCATGCCACATGGGTTGGAATTTTCCTGCCCCCAACTTATCATGAGCTTGGTCATACAGGAGGACGAGGTCTCGTTATATAAAGGAACGAGGGGAAACTGACTGGTCAAAATGAGATTTGACCTAATTTTTCTATGCTTCTATGACAAGAGAAGAAAAGCGACGAGTTTCATTAAGCCTCTCTAAGTATAGAAGACGCTCTTCTTCTGGCGAAGTATTAGGCAGCAATTCAACAACTATTTTGAGAGAAAGGATTTCACATTCAATTGGAAGGGTAGATTATAGACCATAAACAAGCTGGAATGGAGTGATTTTGGTTGCATCCTTCACTGAGGTTCGGTAAGCTCAGAGAACTGAAAAAAACATGATATTCTAGTTTGATTTGTGCATCCCAATCGTATGTTGAATCATAGTGACGAGAAATTTGTTCATGGCTTCAACCTGGCCATTGGCCTAAGGGTAGCACGACATTGAGTTGTCATGACACAAACCCAAATTATAAGTCAACTCGGCCACCATGTAATGAAGAAAATGAGAACCATGATCGGTAAAAATGGCTTGAGTGACACCAAACCTAGTAATGTCATGATTGAATAGAAACTGTGCAGCTATCTTACCGTCAGCTGTAAGTGTAGTCATTTCTTTGGTTCATTTTGTGAAGTAGTCCATGGCTACGATAATATAAGCATGCCCCCTGGACGAGTGAGGGTTACATGTCATAAAATTGATGCCCCACTTCACAAAGAGACCAACGGTAATGACATGATGAAGATGGGAAGGTGGCGCGCGCATCTTGTGTTGATAAATTTGGCAATCATGACACTTACGGACAAAAATAATGCAATCTTTAAAGATGGTGGGACATAAATAGCCAGCACGAAGAATATTCTATGTAGTAGCATATCCAGACATGTGACTACCACAGGCACCGCTGTGGCAATCATTAAGGACCTTTTCAACCTCCTCGAGAGTCAAACACCGGTAGAGAACAGAATCAACTCAGATGCAGTAGAGAGTCTCTCCGACTATGCGATAAGGTTGCGAATGATGGTGGATGTGTCGACGCGAATCCTTTGTCAACTCATATCGGAAGGTGGAATTCTGAAGATATACAATGATATCACCATACCAAGGATTGAGGGTGATAATAAGAAAAAATGTGTCATCCAAAATGCGTGCCTCAGAACCAGATGGAGTAGAATCAGAAGGCAGAGAGCAAATAAAATCGGCGAAAACCAATGAATTCTTCAATTTGGCGGTAGTGAACTTTAAATAGAACTCTTGGAGGATAAAAATCCACTTCGAGTATTTGTCGCCCAGCATTTTACGAGTCAATATGTAGGTTATAGGGTTGCAATCAGAAATCACGGTCACTATGCATAATAGAATATAGTGAAAAAAACGTTGAACAACTTGAACAACAACCACAAGCAACTTCTCGACATGTGAATAACGTGTTTCGGTATCATGAATATTGCAACTTAGATAGTAAATGACGTGCTCGTCACCATCACCATCATATGGTACTAGAACCATGGCAGTCGTGCTAAACACGACAACCAAATAGAGGGAGTAATCATGATAATAATTGGGAGGATGAAATAGAGGAGCATTGACTATCAATGTCCTTAGTGCATCGAAGGATTTTTGGGCGATCTCATCCCAGAGGAACGTGACACCTTGCTTAAGTAATCACATAAATCCTTTGGCCACTTTAGCATAGTTAGGTATAAAACGACGTAGGAATTTAGCTTTCTCTTGTAGACTTTGTAGCTGATGTAAGGAGGAAATAGAGGGGATATTAATGATAGCCTCAACTTTGAGGGGATCGAGATGAATTCCATCTTTAGAGATGATAAACCCTAAGAGTCTACCGGAGTCAATGCAGAAGACACACTTATATGGATTGATCCGAATGTTATAGTGTCGACAACGAAGAAATATTTGATGGAGATGATCAGGATGATCTTTACGGTTATCCGAATGAGTTGGAAGGTCATCTAGGTAAGGCTAAACAATTCACTTGATATCATGGAAAGCATATGACATTGCTATTTGAAATTTAGCCCCAACATTTTTAAGACCGAAAGAGAGATTCTTATAGGCGAAGTACCCCAAGGATAGATAAAGGTGGTCTTGTGTTGATCAACCGGAAAAATATTAATCTGGTTGCACCCAGAAAACACGTCCATAAGGGAAAATATCCACTCCCAGCACAGTCATGAATGATCTGATCAATAAAAGGAGTGCTGGGAAACCAGCTCCAAAAATAGAAGAAAGAGATATCAACGCCTTAGAAATAAGTCACTTTGAGGGGGAAACCTCCAATACATTACATGAATGAACAATTCTTGGATGATACAAATGACCAAAACCTTCTTCTATATATAGGAGTCCATGTGGCCACAATATAATCCTAGTGATGCCACAATGTAATCCTAGCCGACCTAACAATAATAATGTAATGGCACAATAATAACAATATGTGGGTTACAGGGGTACAAAAATAAAAATAAGGGGGGATACACTAACAGAATAAGGGACTACACTATTAATATAGGGACTTAACATGCCCCTCTCCTTCAAACAAGTGTTGTCCTCAACACTTGATTATTTCTTGATGCTTATGTAGAAAATTCTCATCCTCCCATGTCGAATCTTCTACATGAAAGTTCTTCCACTTGCTGAGATACTCTGAAATTTATCGTACTTGTCACGTTCTTGTTTCTGTGACTGCTTCAGAACTTCTTTCGATGTGATGTTGATCTTCATGTTGTTTCATTAGATTCTGCATCAAAGTTAGGTTATCTTTTTAGAGTTGGAGAACTTTTTGTTGATGCTAGATGTGATCTTCCACTAATTTATCATCCATATTACCTATTATTTGATCCTTCAAACCATCCAACTTATCCTCGAATTCTGCTTTTAAACCATCTATGTCATCTTCGGTTGCTCTTCGTAAGATCAAAATTTGTTGTACTTGGTACTGTAATTTTGATATCTCATACTACAATTCTTCTTCTTCATGCGTCATAGTATAGCTTTTTTAGGGCTTAATGGGTATGGAATTATTTTTTGGAGGAGTTGTAGAACCCAATATTGATAAAAATTCTAAAATATGCCCTTAGAATCACTTCAAACTGTTTTTTCAAACAAACGTTATGCAATTTTAAAAACTCAATATACACCTTTTTCTTTCTTTTGAAAAGCTCGATATTGAAACTAAATTATCAATGTGATTTTAGATCCTCAATAATTGAAATGTGGCAGTGAGGTATCCCTCTAAATTCTCTTTCGAATGCCATAGGTTTGACCAGATTTGGATTCTTCAAGACAAAGTTATGTCTAATCTCCCACAATGACCCAATTATGGGTTGGTTCAATAGAAAGAACTTGTACGACTTGCCACGTGTCACTGTTTCCTCCTTTGGCTATGAAATTGATAGAAAAGAAACTAAAGTCTGTGTATTTCTAGTTACATTTTATATCATTCCAATCCGATGCTCAGAGAGAGTTTTCCACGATCACCTCTTTGAGATGAAATTCAGGAGCCTAAAAAAGATCGAACTTCCATAGATCATATCTCCAAAACTATTGCAAACCAAGCTCTGAAATTTTGTGATAATGTTCCTCAGGATTTCAATTTCGTGATCTAAAATTTTAGCTTTTGAACCTTCGTGGAAAAAAAATTATAGCTAAAATTATACGATGACCTTTTTAAGTGAAATTCAGGAGCCTGCAAAAATACGTAACTTCCACAGATCATATCTCCGAAAATATTGCGAACCAAGCTCTGAAATTGTGCAACGATGTTCCTCAGGATTTCAAATTCGCACTCTAAAAATTTCAGCTTCTGAACGTTTGTAGAAAAAAATTATAGCAAAAATGCCACGATGACCTGTTTGGAGCAGTGAAACTCTAGAATCCAAAGCTATGATACCAAATGTTGGGAAACCAGCTCCAAAAATAGAAGAAAAGAGATATCAACGCCTTATAAATAATCCACTTCAAGAGGGAAACCTCCAATACATTACATGAATGAACAATTCTTGGATGATACAAATGACCAAAACCTCCTTCTATATATAGGAGTCCATGGGGCCACAATATAATCCTAGTGGGGCCACAATGTAATCCTAGCTGACCTAACAACAATAATGTGAGGGCACAATAATAACAATATGTGGGTTACAGGGGTACAACAATAACAATAAGGGGGGCTACACTAACATAATAAGGGACTACACTATTAATATAGGGACTTAACAGGGAGTGGGATGATTATCCTTAGGGCAAGCACGATTGATGTCACAGTAATCTACACAGACCTGAATAGTACCCTGTTTATTATCCATGGGAACAATATTATAAAATCATCCTGTCAAGGGAATTGGATAAATAAAATCAACTCTAAGAATTTTTTCAGCTTCTCCTTTAATAGTGGCTGCCTTTCTAGGGTGCACAAGATAAAGATGCTGGCGAATAGTCTTTGCACCAGGATAGGTAGGAATCTCATGCACCGCTATACTTGGATCGATGTCGGGCATTTATTCATAAGACCAAGAGAAAAAATCATGAAAATCATGGAAGATGATAGTATAGACCTCAATCTCATCGAGAGAATAGGTCACCCTAATATGGACGTTCTCGAAAACCCTCGGTTTAACGGAGATGTCGATAGGCATCGTTTGTGTAATTTTTCCCAAGTTACCTTCCGTAAAGAATTCATGTGTCAGGATGGGCATTTGAAGTGGAGGAGAAGAAACTTGAGAAGCGAACCTCTCGAGAAAAGTAGACATGGCCCTAAGGCCAGGCATGAACAAGGAATGATGATGACTATCGTCCCAAGGAGGATCCTCAAGAGACATGGTTTCCACGATGGCCTCATCGGAGGGAAATATCTCTGTTAAGGGATCGAGTGAATCCGAATTTTCGAGCCAAGGAGATTGAGAATAAGTGTCAAGAGACATACTCAAAGGAGAATGATTAGAGGGCGAAGGATCCAAAGCCGAAATAAGTTCACAATAATCAATATCGATTTGACTTAATGACATCGAATCACCAAATGAATTAATCTTCTCAGGTGAAGGGATGATCCACAGATAATAGGACCTGGAGATCATGTTAACATGAGTAGTGTTGGGTGGAGGAAGAGGAAAAATTCCCATGAGGGCAGGATCTTTAAAAAGACCTGGCCCTACGCTCTCATAAGGCATAGTAATTTGATCTACATATGGAACATTTCTCTCGGAATATGAAGAAGTCAAGAAAGACAACTCATATACAGTGATGATCTTTCCTTTGTGCGGAAATCGAAGAACATGAAAGAGGGCGGATAGAATGCACAACATGGCGTGATTCCAATTGCAATCAAGGAGAAGATTGTAATTGAGCTTGGAGTCAATGACTTCAACCTCGACGTTGACTGTCTTCCCTTCTAATGTAATGGGAAAACTAGAGAGAACACAGAGAGGGCGAGATTCCATTCCATTAAAGGATTCTAGAGCATTTGGAGATGAATTAAGAGTTGGAGAACTGATGGATTTCCAGTAGGTAGATGACATGACGCACATAGACTCACCCTCGTCCATGACCACTCGATGGATATTCAGTCCATTAATTCCAACTTGGATGATTAGTGCAAGATGATGAGGGAGGCTGATGCAGAGGCATTAGATTCAGAAAAATACCTTGTATTTTATTAAACATAGGGGGTCTTATGTTTTTGAGAGAATATTGATTTTATGTAAATATTAATGGGATTTTTGAGTGATTTTAATTAATTATTGTGAGGGTTTGTTAATGTTCCCAAATGATTGTAGAACATGAGGGAAATTATATTGTAGTTATTTAAGAATTAATTATGAAGCCTAAGTTAGATTTGGTTTCAAGATTTTAGGGATAAAATCTAGATTGTAGGGGTTTGTGAGATATTTGAGGACTTTGTTGAGTTATTGAAGGGGTTTGAATCTAAATTGGTTCAATTGAATTTGTATAAATTAATAAGCTTAGAAGGAAAGATCAGAATAGGAGAGAGGTGAGGTTTGGACAATAGAGTTTGTAAGCCTACGGGCTTTTGTAAAAGGGCCATCGATTTGAAAATCTGGCTATGGACCAAGAAGGTTTTTTTTTGTAATTGATTACATTTTTTTATATCGATGAGGAATTTGTTTTGAAAATGCTGTGTGAAATATATATATTCTTGGTCAAATTCGGTATGAATACATTTGGGTTTCTGTGAAATAAGCATATGATAAACCTTGCAATAAATGTGGCTCTGCATATGAAGGAAGCATTGATTTTAGTTAATATTGATTTTGTGCTTTGAATTGAATTCAATAGAAATCTGCATATGCTGGAGAGGGTGCATGGATCAACACTGTGAATATCCACACAGTAAACTGGAGAACTAAACTTGAAATTTTAATTTAGGTTTGACATCGGTTTTGGATTGCGATGATAGTGGAATTCTACCATTTGATATGGAATCTACGATTGTGATAATGCTCTTATTATAAATAAGAAATCGATGTTAATATCGACTTTGTGTTTGTTGATTGAATTGATCAGAGGAAAAGAGATGGGTTTTTGAATTAAACTCCTTTTATTTTAAGCGATGGTTCTGAATACCATTGGGATGGTTCGAATCGAATCTTATTTTGCAGGGTCGAAGATGGAATTACACAAATGCTGGAATGAATCTCATAGGCTCAATTGTTTAATTAGAATTTGAATGAACTGTTTTATAAGAGGCGTAGAGTTAATGTTTAAAACCTGTTGATAAGGAATGTATTATTAAAGTCAAACTTAGAGTTGAAGAATTGCGTTGAGTAAATGTCTGGGTGAATCGAACCTGGCCGTTCAAATTGTGCATGGAGCGCTGTTGGATTGAGGGTTAATTTCAAAATGATATGCAAACATCTGGTTGTTTATTTCATATTCATATATATATTTAATGATGTGTTTAGCATGAATCAAAAGTGCAGAATGGTATATAATCGAATGGGAATTCGATTGGGAAGGAAGACAAAACTGTGGATCAAGGCATAATTCTAAAATTACAGTGATGATGAAGTCGACTTATTGAGGTCGTGAAAGCAGAGCGATGGGGATGAGTTTGTTGTAGCAGAGGAATTAAATTAAAATGATGCAGTTCTAAAAAGATTCTAAATACATGATGACATTAAAGTGAAGCCTGGTAAAGGTCGATAAATTGCAGCGTTGAACAATAGCATGAATTTTATTTGAAGAGTCAAGTTCTGGCTTGGAAATGGAGTCTTAGGGACGCAATTACAGAATGACAAGTCAGAAATCGGTGAAATCGATTTTCGTTTTGCAGGGAAAGACGCAGAGGTTGTTTATATCTCTGTGTGAATTGGGAAGAACTGCGTTGGAGAAGTTCAATTTCAAAGAATCTCAATCGTTGGATGGAAGGTAAGTTAATTGTGTGGGCCCAAATGTTGTTTATGTTGGTGTTTGGCTTTTTAATAAAAGTCTGAATTTTATAGCCGAATTTTTATGCCTGGAGACATTGGCATTAAGTCAAACAAATTCAAACCTTTACGTTCACATGGATCAATATTATGATAAGAATTGGGCTTTATTATATAAATGTTGGGTTTGAGTAAGGCATGAAGGTTGATGTAATTGAATGATGTTCATATGCCTTGAGTTTTAATTAACCAATTCAAACTTTTGAGTTGAGGTGTGATAAGCCTAGGGGCTTAGTTAAAAAGTTGACGAGTTAAATAAAACCAATGGGTTTTAATTAAAGTATTTTTTCTAAGACTTTTGAAAAAGGGTTTCATTTGAGAAAAAACCTTGAATATGAGAGTTATTTATAGAAGAGCCTTGTGTATGTGTTGAGTGGTTTTGAACCATATGCTTGAAGAGCTTCCGCAAAATAAAACTTTTGAATTTGCCAGACTTGGAGTCTTATTTGGGGTATTTATTGAGATGTATTTTTATACTCATAGCAAGTTGAAGAGAATTTGGGTAAAGGCAGAGCGACCTGCCATTAAGTGGTATCAGAGTTGGAATAACTCTGTTTGAAGGTTCAAGTTTTTATTAATTGCATGTGTGATAAAACAGATCAGATTTAGAAATTGATGAAGATCGCAGCACAGAGATGCAGTGCAGGTGAAAGGTGAAGTAAGATTAATAGTGATCTTGAAGGTAATTTGACAAATGATATTTAACTCTAGTTTGAAGGCTGTTTGTAGAATTCAGGTAGCAAGCAGGTTGAAGAAATCTCAGCGAAAGAAGCAGATCACATCTTGAGAGCCGTGATGAAGGAGTTCGGTAAGGGATTCTAAGTGGAAGAAAGTGTGGCAGAACCTGAAGAGATTCAACAGAAGTTGAATGAATAGGAAAATTATGTTCTGAGAAGTTGCAGATGAACTGAAGCCTAGAAGGAGCAGTGAAGAAATGCTTAAAAGGTTCCAACAGATAAAGAACCAATATTTACCAAAAGACTAGATTCGGAGGAAAGGATTGGTGAGGTAAGTGGTAACAAGGAGAAATTGTTATTGTAAAGGATTTAATGAAACTCATGGGTGAGAAACTCATGGAGAAGAATATGGCTACTGAAATTCATAGAAGGGATAGCAGAGGTTCAGAGAGAGACCACAACAGAAAGAAAGAGAAAGCAGATGCCAAGACAAATGACATAAGGCGGCAATTAGCTGATGAAAAATATGAGAAAGAGTTAGCTGAGATTAGGGAATAGTTTAATAAACTGAAGATGATGGTAGAGGAAATCCAGAGAGTTGATTGGCTCATAAAGAAGAGAGTGAAGTGGCAGAGGCTACAACAGAAAAGAGATCAGCAGATGAACATGTAGTTTGCCGAAAAGATGAGAGAGCTTGAATAGAGGATGGATGTACAGTTGGGATGTGAAGAACTCAGAGAACCTAAGTTGAAAGTGGAAGTTTCCATTGATGAAACACAAGAGGAGATCATAGATGATTTCCTGGGTTATTGGGTAAATCTAGATTAGCTGGATGATGTAAAACCTTGTATTTTTGTAATTGATAATTGTGATGTGATTACAGGTTTTGCAGAGGAAGATGAGCAATCTTGTGAGGCTGTCACAAGTATGGAAAATAATCTTTCAGAAGATAAATACTCCGAGGAAGAAAGAAGTGATGCATTTGTACTTGAAGCTGTTACAACACAGGAAGAAATTCTTGTGAATGAAGAAGAGGATCAATTTGAAGAGCTGATATATGAACCAACACTTGATACTGTTGAACATTTTGATTTACAAACTGAATATTTGTTTATGAATGTAGGGATAGTAAATGACGATGAAATACTTCAACAATTCCACAAAGAAATTGCATTGCTGGAATATTTGTTGGAGAATTCAGTGTATGACAGGAAGATTGCAAAAGAAGGCAGAGTTCACTACAGTGAACAAGAGAAGGAAGACATCATGGAGACAAATGGTGTGAAGAAAGGACTAGTTAATAGTCTTGAGAATTCTTCAGAGAATTCTTTGAGAAGTTTGAATCAGCATACTGATGTGCTCATAGAGGAAGAAAATTTAGGACAGCATACTAAAATGTTGGTAGAGGAAGAAAAGGCATCGATGCCTTATGATTTTTGTTTTGACAATTGTTTTGTGAATGCAGGTGTTGTTGCAGGTGCTGGAGAACATTTGACACAGTTAAGCAGTCAAATGAAGGAAGAAGAAGAAAATTCTATGGAATTATATAATCCATGGAATGAAGAAATTAAGTTGCTGGAATTAATGCTGAATGATCAAAATTTAGTGCAGGAAGGGAAATCTCAATTTCAGAATTGGGAATTGTAGATGCAAAGAGATGAAGACAACAGAAAGAAGTACACAATGTAGCAGTCCAGTAAATTGCTGATAGGAGAAGGCAAAGAAGAAGTTTTCAGTTCCAAGGAACAAGAGGGTAAGGATTATTGGGTGACAGTAGGAGCTCGGCAAGCCAGAGTGCAGTAAGCTAAAGCAAGAAATCAACAATCTAAAGAAATATTGGACAAAACAATTGAACATATAAGAAATGTAAAGATGAAATTATCTCAGAGGAAGATATTAGGAAGGAAGAGAAGCAGCAACAGAAAAATGCAGACAAGGACAGATTGTGAAAGTGCAGCCAGTGGAGCAAGGCAGCATAAAGTATGGAGACCTAGAGAAAAGCAACAAAAAGCAGAAATAGATGATAACTTGCAGAACAAAGTGTGGGATCCAGGCGGACAAAGACTTAAACACATGATCAGGAGATCATTATGATTTTCAACCTTGGGAGTCTGATGCAGGGGCATTAGATTCGGAAAAATACCTTGTATTTTATTAAACATAGGGGGTCTTATGGTTTTGAGAGAATATTGATTTTATGTAAATATTAATGGGATTTTTAAGTGATTTTAATTAATTATTGTGAGGGTTTGTTAATGTTCCTAAATGATTGGAGAACATGAGGGAAATTATATTTTAGTTATTTAAGAATTAATTATGAAGCTTAAGTTAGATTTGGTTTCAAGATTTTAGGGATAAAATCTAGATTGTAGGGGTTTGTGAGATATTTGAGGACTTTGTTGAGTTATTGAAGGGGTTTGAATCTAAATTGGTTCAATTAAATTTGTATAAATTAATAATCTTAGAAGGCAAGATCAGAATAGGAGAGAGGTGAGGTTTGGACAATAGAGTTTGTAAGCCTACGGGCTTTTGTAAAAGGGCCATCGATTTGAAAATCTGGCTATGGACCAAGAAGGTTTTTTTTGTAATTGATTACATTTGTTTATATCGATGAGGAATTTGTTTTGAAAATTCTGTGTGAAATATATATATTCTTGGTTGAATTCGGTATGAATACGTTTGGGTTTCTATGAAATAAGCATATGATAAACCTTGCAATAAATGTGGCTCTGCATATGAAGGAAGCATTGATTTTAGTTAATATCGATTTTGTGCTTTGAATTGAATTCAATTGAAATTTGCATATGCTGGAGAGGGTGCATGGATCAACACTGTGAATATCCACATAGTAAACTAGAGAACTAAACTTGAAATTTTAATTTAGGTTTGACATCGGTTTTGGATTGCGATGATAGTGGAATTCTACCATTTGATATGGAATCTACGATTGTGATAATGCTCTTCTTATAAAGAAGAAATCGATGTTAATATCGAATTTGTGTTTGTTGATTGAATTGATCAGAGGAAAAGAGATGGGTTTTTGAATTAAACTCCGTCTTTTTTTTTTTAAGTGATGGTTTTTAATACCATTGGGATGGTTTGAATCGAATCTTATTTTGCAGGGTCAAAGATGGAGTTACACAAATGCTGGAATTAATCTCATAGGCACAATCGTTTAATTAGAACTGAATGAAATTTTGTATAAGAGGCGCAGAGTTAATGTTTAAAACTTGTTGATAAGGAATGTATTCTTAAATTCAAACACAGTGTTGAAGAATTTCATTGAGTAAATGTCTAGGTGAATCGAACCTGGCCGTTCAAATTGCGCGTGGAGCACTGTTGGATTGAGGGTTAATTTCAAACTGATATGAAAACATCTGGTTTTTTATTTCATATTGATATATATATTTAATGTTGTGTTTAGCATGAATCAAAAGTGCAGAATGGTATATAATCGAATGGGAATTCGATTGGGCAGGAAGACAAAATCATGGATCAAGGCATAATTCTAAAATTGCAGCGATGATGAAGTCGAATTATTGAGGTCGTGGAAGCAGAGCGATGGGGACGAGTTTGCTGTAGCAGAGGAATTAAATTAAAATGATGCAATTCTAAAAAGATTCTAAATACGTGATGACATTAAAGTGAAGCCTGGTAAAGGTCGATGAATTGCAGCGTTGAAAAGTAGCATGAATTTGATTTGAAAAGTCAAGTTCTGGCTTGGAAATCAATAGCATGAATTTGATTTGAAGAGTCAAGTTCTGGCTTGGAAATGGAGTCTTAGGGATGCAATTTCATAATGACAAGTTAGAGATCGGTGAAATCGATTTTCATTTTACAGGGAAAGACGCAGAGGTTGTTTATATATCTATGTGAATTGGGGAAGAACTGCGTTGGAGAAGTTCAATTTCAAAGAATCTCCATTTTTGGATGGAAGGTGTTGTGGATGATTTTGTCACCCTCCTAGAGACAGCCTAGAGTTGCCATAGACCAGTGCCTAGGACATCTTAATATAGCAAGGAGTCCTTTATAGTTTGGGTTGTCAGTCCAAGGGACTCACCCACTATCTCTTGTTCTAAACAAGGAAATGGAATTAGATTGAATGGGTCCAAATTCTCTCTCAGAGGCTGATACAAGGATAAGAGTAATGTAAAGGCATAATGTGAAACTTCAGCATGAAAGTATCAGACAATTAAGAGACCGCTTTGCTGTAAAGAGGGCCAATTCATATAATATATCACAGAAATCAAATATCAAGAAGTGCAGGCTATGAAGAAACATAAGAAGATATTACTGGCGGAAGGGCGCATCAATTTACGAATCCTTAAGCCACTAATATAGCAGAAATTATGAAAAGAGTGGACATGGAACATCATATCACTTCTAGGCCTATTTAAAGCGCTTGACTAATTCCAGAAAAGGGCACCACTTAAGATGAATCCTTACTGCAAACTAGTGAGCCACTCGCATTCTAGAACATGATACAAGAAGGAATTTCGCTGGAAAGAAATGATGTATTAACACATAAGAAAAGTTACATACTGTAATATACCAAAGACCAGAATCCTCAATACAGTCATAACCCCTCCTCACTGAGACCCAACGGGCTCTGAACCTTCATACAGAAAAGTCACAAGATGAATACAATAGTCTTCTCGCTGCACAGCTTGCTTACAGAAATCTGGCCTCCTAACAATGTCTTCTTTTTTGGTATTTATAGAGAAGACCGAAACTTCTAGAGGAAGGGGGAAAGGAAAAGGAGCAATTAATGGCTACATTTCAATCCAATGGCGGAAAACACTCGCGCCTTTTTCATGAATGACAAGTTATAAATAAATACCTAACCACCTATATACAGAAATTAATGTTGGGAGATAAAAATCTCTTTATGTACAAGACAGAAATAATAAAATATATACATCGGGATGCTTCTGGATGAAGGAAAATCTGCTACCATGAGAGTTCTGAGAAAATCTTCCATTCAGTACCGTACGCCTAGCTTTTGATTTTGAACTGGAGTCCCAGACCTTAAATGCGAGGTGAACTTTTCTGGAGGGTTCCGAGAATTTACATCTGTATTTTCTTTAATGGCTGTCATTTCATGCATCTGCTCTCAGCTTCTTCATTAAATTTCGCCCGTAGGAAATCACCTTCTGATATATTTTTGCTTCTCTGGAATGAAGGCGGTGGGTTTAGACGCCTCTTCTATCATTTAGAACCTGCAAAACCCCGAAACTGTTAGAAAAACTGACTCAGACGAGGGCAGAGGTGACGGAGGTGTGAATGGAGGAGGTGATGGGGACACAGACCAAAAACGGTGACATACGGGGTGTTGGGAGTGAACAATGGAGAATTTTCGCAAAAAGAACGAAATGTCCCACAGTGAGGTCGGGGAGAAAAACTAGCGGCAAATGCGAATAAAACACACAAGATATATATATATATATACATTGGTGCGGAGGGATGTACGGGGGGGGAGACACGTAGGTTAACAGGGGGCGAATGGGAGGCGACGTGGCGAGTGGATTAATGGGCGGAGGTTGGTGGAAGCGACACGGTGGCGGGCCACATAATACGGCGGAGGTAGAATAACATGCGAGCAACTCTAGGGAAAGCCCGCCGTCGGATTGGGCTTGGTAGATCTAACGGCTCCCAAGGGTTCCGCTGCCCGGCGATGGGACGTCCTTTAGCGCGCGGGGAAAAAGCGGTTTTCCGCTCGTACCCAAAACACGTGGCACCTCCTGGATGGGATCGCTGCTCTCGTGGGCAATACCGCCTTGTCGATGAAGGTGGTGCGGGGAAGATACCACTGGTTCCTTGTGCGCGGGGTATGTATGCGGGGCCCTCCATATAAGCTCGATGCCGCACCGTTGATTTAATTCGATCGAACGGTTGTGACAACGCCCGAGACTCAAATGATAAGCCCCCCCCCTTTTCTTCTGGCCTGTGGTCCTGGACTCGGGTCATATGAAAATCAAGGCGGGAGGGGCTAAAGCCCAAGGGGCTTCGGCCCAACATATAAAATATGTATTTTGAACATTTGAACAACGTATTTTTTAGAGCGGCATGGGGGCTTTTAGCCCTGAAATATAATGAAAACAGGTTTGAAAGGGATCGATGGCTAAATCCGAATGGAGGAACGGTGTACAACGAAGAGGAGTGAGTTCTAATTGTGTGGGCCTAAATGTTTTTTATGTTGGTGTTTGGATTTTTAATAAAAGTCTAAATTTTATATCCGAAGTTTTATGCCTAGAGACATTGGCATTAAGTCAAACAAATTCGAACCTTTACGTTCACATGGATCAATATTATGATAAGCATTGGGCTTGATTATATAAATTTTGGGTTTGAGTAAGGCATGAAGGTTGATGTAATTGAATGAAGTTCATATGCCTTTAGTTTTAATTAACCAATTCGAACTTTTGAGTTGAGGTGTGATAAGCCTTGGGGCTTAATTAAAAAGTTGAGGAGTTAAATAAAACCAATGGGTTTTAATTAAAGTCTTTTTTCTAAGACTTTTGAAAAAGGATTTCATTTGAGAAACAACCTTGAATATGAGAGTTATTTATAGAAGAGCCTTGTGTATGTGTTGAGTGGTTTTGAAACATATGCTTGAAGATCATCCACAAAATAAAACTTTTGAATTTGCAAGACTTGGAGTCTTATTTGGGGTATTTATTGAGATGCATTTTTATACTCATAGCAAGTTGAAGAGAATGTGGGTAAAGGCAGGGTGACTTGCCATCAGAGACGCGGGACGAAATTGTCCAAATCGAAAGTGATAAGGCTTGAATAAATGGGATCAACCCCATCGATGGTAGATAACAAAGCCTTCCGTTGAGATGGGAAACTCTGAAGTACTTATAATGTGGACATAGCAGATGACGCTTGAGCCAAATACTCAACAATACTGTAATGTTGAGCAGCACAGACGTTAGGATTGTAAGAAGAATTACAGAGTACACCTTTGGAAGGTGGCCGTACAACGGGCTCAATACTGGGCCTTTCAATCTAAAGAGGGCCAGAAGCAGGTGGGGGAGGAGGACCATCAACGATCTCCTTCCTTGCTGCCTAACGCGGTTTGGTATAGTCTTTCGATCGGGTAGAAATAGAGATGGATGTAGGATCACTGATCATGAAAAATTGAGAGCCAAATGGAGGTCTTCAACATTATTCAGTCAAAAAAACCATGCTGACTTCGCTCACGATGTGGTTGGGAATGGAAACTTTGCTTCTATTTTAAAAAACTTTCCAAAAACATCTCAGCGTGGGTCCACTGAGACAGAGCTCCAGTGGGTGCGAGGCCTAGTGCTAATTTCTCTATGGGCGTGAGGCCATAACTGCCTGCCAGCGTCGACTCAAAATCATATTTTTTAGAGAGCCTACTCCAGGAATAGTCAACAAAGGAAGTGTTCTTCTCATGGCAAGGGATGAAATGACACTTTTTTCAAGGTATGACAATACACAAAAGTCACGGAAATGGTCCTCCAATGTTTGCAATGGGGATTGCAGGGACGGTATAAAAATGCTATGTAACAACCACTATCCATGCTACCTTTGATCTACCCTCCCTATAATACATGGAAAATTAAAGGGTTGTCATTTTCATGCCCCTGAAACTTGCGAATATAATCTATCCAACCGACTGTTCAAATAATTGTTTAACAGGTGGAAATGCGTCTAGAAATTCTTCGGCACTTTGTCTGCATACTCTTGCACCTCCCATATTTAGCCAGAGTTTAGAGTGGCTATGGCCCTGTTAGTTGTTTGCAATAGTTCGAATGTGGGACAATGGCACGATGGAAGAGGTGGGGTAATGGGTACAATAATATAATGACCCATCGTTTATGGCGGTGCCAGTATGCAGACATGTGTTGCCGCAACGTCTGCCTCCTATTTGACACCAATAGTTCATTGTTGTCATGGTCAGGGGAGATTTTCATTACCGTTGTACAATGTCAGATATTTCTCATGAGTTGCCACATAATAATTCAGGTTATTATTATACCGACTCCTTATATAACTTGCTTGAAATAAAAGTTAGGGTCTATACCACCCCTTCCATGTACCACTCATCCTTGGGAAATAATTTTTTAGCATTGAGGATAGTCTGACCTGGGCTAATGTAGAAACGTTGGCTAACAAAGGCCCATTAGACACTATCCCTTTTAGCATCACCAACAGAGTAGGTGAAATATCATAAGAGGCACCTATCTGGATTGCAAGAACCAAGATGTTGCAATGGTGAAGGGAATTAAAATTTCATCCACAACAACCATTAAACATATCAAAAAGTTAACCGACTTTAGAAAGGGGTGCTGCACTTTTAGAAATTGTGCGGGCTTTCAAATTAACGTATTCGATGCATTGAAAAACAACTCAAGATATTTGCTAGGATGAATTCTAATCGCAAGCGTACGAAAAAAACTCACTTTAGATGTGCATAAAAAACAACCCTAACATCAAAGATGGCTTCCAATTTATTTAGATCTGCAGTTAGTTGACCAAGATAAATGCTACAAAATCCAGATCTATGTAGTAAATAAAAGGAAGAGTTGCTCCATGCATCCAATAGATAAGACAAGAATATTTTTAAATAATTTTTGTATTTTTGACACTTGGGAAGGCAAAATAGAAAGATGTTACCAATCCCCCTCAATGGGATGGGTTCTTCTAAGTCCTTAGCACTTCAGATATAAGATCTCTCTCTCTTGATGGTGTAGAAAACCCAGACAAAAAATGGAACTCAAAGGGAGCTCACAAGAAAAATGGTAGAAAAATATGGCAATGATGGAGGATCAAAGTCAGACCAAAAGTATAGATCCAGAGTGATCTTTAGGCAACAAAAGGTAGTGAGTGAATGGAAAAACCCTTCTGTTTATAACAAAATATTGAGTTAGTCTAGATATTGGTGCATAATTAAAATATTATTAACCAAATCTAGATCCAACTTTTATGGAATATTTTATTATATTTGTTGGAGGGAAAAAGAATTTGAATTTGGTCAAATCCCTTTATCTGTAAATAATAAATACATAATTTATTTATTATTTTAAGGATGTGGTTGAGTAATAATTAAATAAATAATGATTTATTCAATTATTTATAAATGATTTAGTCAAATTTAACAAGGAATATTATTTAAATAAGGTTTAAATAATTATTCCTAGAAAATAATAAGATAAAGAATGGTTTATCTAATTAATTTTCATGTTTTGGGTTAAATATGACCAGGAATATTAATTAAACCGTTGTTTAACTAATTATTCCTTGAGTAAAATCAAACAAATGTGGATTTATTCAATATTTCCTCATGGGGTTTCCTATTTAGACCATAAAAAACTTAATAAGTATGGATTACTAAGTTATTTTTCATAGTGAAAGCAATTTTACTTAGGGTAATATTGGTCTTACATGGTGTACTTTGGTCCATCTAATAGTAACAGGTTAGATGACCAAAAAATGGTGTAACTGATTGCCCCCCAGCATGCAAGCGTTAGGAGCGTAACATGTTAAATAATTATTCCTAGAAAATAATAAGATAAAGAATGGTTTATCTAATTAATTTTCCTGTTTTAGGTTAAATATGACAAGGAATATTAATTAAACTATTGTTTAAATAATTATTCCTTGAGGAAAATCAAACAAATGTGGATTTATTCAATATTTGCTCATGGGGTTTCCTGTTTAGACCATAAACAACTTAATAAATATGGATTACTAAGCTATTTTTCATAGTGAAAGCAATTTAACTTAGAGTAAAATTGGTCTTACATGGTGTACTTTGGTCCATCTAATAGTAACAGGTTAGATGACCAAAAAATGGTGTAACAAATTTCCCCCCAGCGTGTGACCGTTAGGAGCTAATCGTATGACCGAAGTACGTTGTAAGAACTCAATCACTAGAGACCGAAGGGGAAGTCAAAGAGGGAGAAATATAAGGTAGATTAAAGTTCTAGAGAACAAGACCCTGAGGAGGTGAGACTTACAAGTGTGACAAGTCTCTTTTATGAGTGAGTACCTATGCTATAGGCGGTGGGAGAGGCATACCTATGCTCGCCAAGACAAAGTACAAAGAATAATGAGTCTAGTAAACAGGGACTAAACTATATAGTACACGGGGGCATAAACATGAGCCAGATAAAAAACATGATAATGGATCCCACATACATATTGTTCTTGGGATAACAGCCAGGACTTATACAATAATATCTGAGTACATGAGATATAAGTACAACTAAAGAGGCCCTGTAAACATGAGAGGGCTCTGAAAATATGAATGAGACATGAAAACTAAAAGGTGTTGCAAGTAGCTGAGGCCGAAAGCCATCAAATCTTTGGAGCTACATCGAAGGTTGTGATTAAGAGGTCATCCAAGCATGTAGGGGGCTACCGGAAGGGCCACCCCCTCATAAGGTCTAAAATATATCACACACACCCGAGAATCACTAGTACAATCTGTTGCATCACTAAACCATCAAGTATACAGATCTCGAACATGCGGTAAGGAGATGGAACTGAGAAACAATAAAGTCAAAGGGAAATAAGGAGTCCCTTTGCCTGATCTGATGCACCGAACAAGAGTGGAAGCTGGAAGAAAGGTACACCGCCCTCTAGACCTGTCTTCTGGAATGAACAAATTGATGTCGACAGAAGGAGGTCCACCATAGGTGAGGCAATAAGGGATCCTCAACTAAGGCACAAGAGAAAATAATAGAGTGATTGATAGACTGAAACCAGGGATGATGGTGGAATGGGGGGTACTGAGTAGTGGGCTGATGAATTCCCTTGTTAGAGCATGAAGGGCATGGATAACCTGGCAACAACTGACACAATATCAAAGGGGATAGGGCACAGTAGGAATTAAGGCCATAATGTGCAACATGAGAGAGGGACCAAGCAATGAAGGATGGAGGACTATGACGGGATACAAAGGGACTTGGGATATACTCCATGAATGTGATGATGAATCAATTCGGATGCTCTAAACAAGGGAGACTCTATGATGATGCCACATAGAAAATCTCCAGTGGGGACCATAAATACATGAGTACAAGATGGTTACTCACATTGAAAATCGACACGAGCATGGAAAAGTATGGAGGCAAAGTGGTGCCCGAATTACAAGTGTTGCAAGTGAATAAATTCGATTTTGAGGAGTGGTGAAGTGACCCTTCTTGGAAAAAATGCGTCCTGGTGAAGTATCAAATCATAAAAAACTAAAAAATACCCATTTGAGAGTTTGGTGAGAGCTTTCCAATGGTACAGATGGTTTGGAAAACTGAGCTATGGTTTGACCATAACGGGTGAAAGAAAAATCTAGGGTTTCTCTTTTAATAAGGCATTTCCCCTCCAAATTCACTCATTTTCAAGTGAAGCTGTGGTGAATGTAGAGAGGAGAGAAGACCCTAAATCTTGTGGTGATCATAGCGGAAAAACTAACCATTGGAATCAAGATGCATCAGTTACAGGTAAGAGGCCTAACCCTACTCTTTCATTTCAGTGGATTGAAAGTTTAGTTTAGGTGCCCAGAGCTCAAGAACAAACCCCTTCTCCTCTTCATGGTTAGGTTGCACTTTTTGGGGCAATATCTACAACCTGGTTAGCAGGTTTTGGGCAGAAAAGTGCGACCTATCCCAGGATTTTGCTTGAAAAGTGTGACCTGACAGAGAGGGTTTTTCTGTGCTGTTTTTTGGCTGAGAATTTGGTTTTTATGTTTGGATGCAGTCTTTCCTTTCTCTATACTGACAAATATGATGGTTTGGTGTAGATATGGTAGAATTGCAGATCAAATGGAGAGAGAGAGACCTGGACACATTATGATCAGAGGTCCAGAAGTATCACGGTGTCCGCAGTGCATTGGATAGGTTTGGGGTCCTAAAGTTTGTGGAGAACCCGTTGATGAGAGCTGGGGAGTCCTTTTTGGCTCATATTGTCAGTTATTGTGATCTGGACCATCAGGTATTTATAATGCACGGGCACCAGATCGAGTTGACGGTCCAGGATATATATTTTCTAATTGGTCTCCCACCACTTGGGATGGTGGAGAATACTTAGCCAGTGTTATTGCAAGGGAGGAACATCATGGAGTTTGTAGAGAGCCATTGTTGACCAAGTCTCCATGTCAAGGGGACAAGGATACCGATCGAGGATCTAGAGAGGTTAGAGACCCGTGCTATGGCCGCATCAGTGCTACGGATCTTGGGAATCCAGACACTCCACCACATCACTTGGGGTAAGATGATGCTTGTTGAGAGTGTGTTGAGTGGGACCTACTATGGGTGGGCCCAAATGATGCTTTATTCGTTAAAAAAATAGTTTTCGCTATGCAAGTGGAAAGTGAACCATGACTATGCATATGGCACAGTGTTGTGCTCACTCTTGTTTGAGAAGATCCTGACACTTTGGCCTTGCATACAAATCCAAGATGGGGGCCTGAGGGAGCCCAAGATGCACTGATGGGGGAAACTACTATGCAGAGGGGGAGGTGGGGCGGTCGGACGGGTATTCCGACCCCAGTTCTTTGCTAATTGGGATCAAATGCCACTATCCATAGATGACTATCCCTATAGTGGGATGAGTTATTGTGGGGACCCAGACCTGCCACTACTACCTGGTCGAGTATGGGGGCCCGATGGTAAGTGAAAAGTTTCTAATATTTTATGTGCATTGTAAAGTTTCAGAATATTGTATATGGTATTGATTCTTTCACTTTTGGTATGCAAATACAGCACAGTGAAACCGACCGGGTACATGGGATGACTTGCAGTATCTGGAGTTGGAGGACCTAGTGGATCGAGAGCACTGCAAAATGAGGATGTAGCGGCCCTCCTGGAGGACATTCGTCGTACATGTGAGAGGTTTATGACTGGTGTTTCAGAGCACGACTGGAAAGAATTGGATGACCAGTACATAGAGCCATGCATTGGTCTACCCTCGGAGTGGCAAGGGGTCATGCAATACATGGCAATGGCTGGACAGGGGATGTGTGATCTACGAGATGCAGGAGGAGAGCCATTGGCTCGGGATCCTCCAGATAGTGATTAGGTGTAGGGGCAGATGGTGCCCCCAGTTTTGATTTTTTTTTTTGTAACATGCTATGGGAATGTCGTATGTATCATAGTTAATGGAATCTAAAACATTTTATATGACATATATAATGGATATGCATCGTTTTGATGGTTTTATATTATTGTCTTGTGTTAAATGCATGTGCTAAGTGCCAATCTAGAATTTTGTTTGCAATGTTATCTTCATAGTGATTTTGTGCTCTAATTACATGACTGAATGTAATGATTTCAAATTCATGCATCAAAAGCTTCACTCATAAATATATTCTAAAAAGGATAGGGTTATGCACACGATAGATACCATTCATTTGCATGACAAGAAGAAGGGAATCTAAATGAACATGAAGGTGGAGGATGTGAGGGTAAAGGGAATCGGCTAATAAACCTCGCACTGCATCATATTCGGCTTGGTTATTGGTGGTAGTACCAATGCATACACTATTCGAGAGAAAAAATGAATGTAAGGGGGTAAAAATGGCCCAACCTGTTGAGGCTAGATTTCGGGAGTAACGACTTGCACTATCGGCATAATCGATCTAAGGTGTGGATAGGGGGTCCATCTGAAAGGTGCCATGAGACAACAAATGAGAGGATGATGAAAAATTCTGGAAACTTGAGTGCAAGGTAGAAATTGAACAAACACTGCTAGAGGGAGTGTTCTCGGTAGGATGTCTACCACCTGCACACCGATGTGTAGGTGGTGTGTGGGAGCTACCTTGGGGGTAGCTTGTGCTCAGGTCGCCAAAGTCACCATAGACACGGATGGTGCCATTATGCTTATGGGAGGGAAAGATGAAGTTAGGGGTGGAAAAGGCTTCCATGATGTCGTCATCATAGTAAAAGATGGGGTGACTGGAGGAAGAGAGACCACATGACGCGGCAAAGCTACCTGACTCATCATCATGAGAAGAAAGGTTCACATCCGCATCATCACAGGGGGTGACGAAAGAACAAGTAGATAAGGAACTCACTGATGTTGAGCCCAGTGTGATCGTTGAAGGGAGATCAAGCGAAACAGAAGGGGAAGTCTCAGAGTGAGCTTCCATCGTGGATCTCATGAATGATGATAGGTGGAGGATGGTGGCCCCAGGCTTCATCATCTCAACATTAGGAGGGGTAATGTCAATGGAGAGGGTAAATCCTCAAGCTGGACTGAAGCATACTACGTAAGGATGGGAGAGGCGGAATGGTTTTATTCAATCTCATACTCCCGAACTACCTCCAAAGAGGCACGGTAATGCGTGAGGCAGGGACAATGGTGCATATAATAGCCATGGAGATCATACGAGGCATAGGTTTGGTTGGTGTGAATAGTCTTAGGGTTCTTGGATATAGTCGAGGAAGAAACAAAGGCTTCAAGGACCAGACTCAGGGAATGCAACATTAACCATGGGCTTGATACGAGGCAATTCATGACAGTGATGGGTGGCATGACCGACAACATCACACAAGCACAAGGTTGGGTATGCTTTGGAGGCTAAGAAGGAGCAGGTTCAGTCGGGGCAGCCTTGTCTTTACATGCCTTCTTGTGAGCTTTTCCCCCTTTACCCAAAGTTTTCGCAACAGGAGGAGGTTCCTGTTGAGGTGGCTGAGGCACGGTAGTAGAGGGAGGGGTCATGGGGAATGATTGGATAGGGGTCAAAGCAAGATAAGGTTTGGGCTGACCAGGAGGGGTAGCGGCTAGGGGATTAATGTACTAGACTGGGATCCCTAGGGTCAAGTTAGGAAGGGATAAGGTAGCCATAAAAAGTACCGAAAATACTCCAGGAGGGGGAGCTAAGAATGGTATCTGACCAGAGGGGAAATGGCCAGGCGGGACAACTCCGAGATGGTTAAGGCTAGGAGGAACCATGTTTGGAGGGTAGAGAGGCTCATGGATACTAGTTGTAGATGAAGGGCCTTGAGGAGGGGCTTCTGAAGTCTGGGTTGAAGTGTTAGGAGCAGGTTTCATAGGGCAGGGCTGCTGACTAGTTCTAAGCGGGCCGCTTAATGGAATCCCGAGACGATTGCATCATGAAAACGCTCGATGAGCTGGGATTAGAGATAGGAGGAGGAAGACCAGGGAAAGACCCAAGCAAAGAGGAGTATTTGTAGACTCCGGGTGAGACATTGGTGAAAGGTTCGATGGTTTTCTTATTGGCCACAGTAGAGATGATGGACTTAGGGGAGGTCTGAGGCTTCGAATCGTAATATGTCAACTAGTCAATGGTGACTATCTTTCCGTTATGAGGAAAGGAAATCTTGCGGTGAACCGCAGATGGGAAAAAATACATTGCATAGGTGTAGCTATGACCTAATATAATGTTGTAATATAAGGGGGAATCAATGACTTCTACATCAACACAAACAATCTTGCCCACAAGAGTAATAGGACAATTGCAGAATATACCAATGGGCTTGAAAGAGTGGCCATCCCACGCTCGAAGGGTGATAGTGGAATGGGCCAAATCAAGTGATCCGAGTTGTTTCCAAACTAAAGTGGACATCACACAAGTGGATGCCCCCTCATCAATGATACAATGGGAGACATTGGCATTTCGGATCTTAACGGGGATTTGGAAGGCGACAGAAGTAGGAAGGGGAGGATGTTCTCACCGGTCAACATCAAAGACGATCAAAAAATAATCTAAAGGATCTACAGTGTCCATAGAAGTTAGTAGATATTTTCGTTGTGAAGGGTATGTCTGGAGGACTTCCAACGTTGAGATGGCAGCAGGAGATTGTTCCAAATAATCTACTATACTATACGAATGGGCAGCTTTGCTAGAAGCAGCGTTTCGGTGTAATGGTCCCTTGGGGATCTTCTTATGAACCTCCACCTTAGGCTGAGGGATATTTAAAGGACCATTGATTATTGAAAGAGGTTCTATAGAACCTGAATAAGGGGCTCAGGGGTAGACGTAGAAGGAGGCTTGTTGTATTGACAGGACCGAGTTTGAAGGTTTAGGCCAACAGTAATGGGTTGGTCAGATTTAATCATGAGAATCTGGTAATCAGGGGTACCAGATGGAGGAGGTTGAGTCACTGCCTGACCTTCAGTTGATTGGGTGGCCACAAATATTTGCTGAGGGAAAGGATTGGTAAACACAACCGGCTGGATAGGTGCAGCATTGGGAGGAACCAAAGGGGAGGCTTGTTGTCCTTGCGATGCTGCTTGAGTCTCCCACATCTGATGCATCTGTGGTAAAAGAGGACAATCGTGGGTGTAATTACCATAGAAACCACAACATGAACAAGACTTATTCTTGCGAACAGACCTGTCCTGCTTGGGTTGAGTGCCTTGTTGCTGGTTAGTAGTGTTAGGTGCATTCCGTTGGGGATTAGGTCCAAGATTACCGGGGTCAGATTGATTTTGGGTGCCTTTCCTCTTCTTTTTGGAAGTAGGAGGATTAATCTCGCCCTGCTGTGCATACACTTGTCCCTAGGGGGGTGGTGGTTGCTGTTGCGGGGATTGAGAAGGCAAGGGAGGCAGGGGTGCTAATGCTGGAGGAGCTGGAGCACCAAGTTGTAGATACAGATAATAAGGAGGTTGGGTAACATTGTGGTAAACAGGTTGGGAAAAAAGAGGAGGCATGCTGTATCCTGGATAGATGATACTGGGAGAGGGGAAAGTGCTGGGGGTGCTGGCCCCTCCCTGAGGGAAACCATAACCCATGGGAAGATGAGCATATGCATCTCGACAACTTGAACTAAAAATTTGAAAATTGCTTGATAAAATTGAAACCAACACATGAAAATGTGTATGCCCTCATTTACTTAATGTTATAGCATCATTTTTCACCCTCATGTGATTCATGATTGTCTCTATGGCCTTGGGCACCCATTCCCACAGACTTGAACAAAATTCATAAAAAACAGTGTTAAAAATCCCATACACGGGTATGCCCAGACTTTTCCGCGTGTATACACGAGTCCACATGTACTTTTCCCCATATGCCATTAAAATTATTAAAAAATATATAAAAATTCCCTATTTTCGGGCTGGGTTGATGGTTACTCCAGTAGTTCAACCACCCCAGCACGTGGCCAACTATTTCCAAATGATTGAAACTACTTTGAGGGAGTATAAAAGCCCCTCATGTGTATGGCCTAAGGGAGGGAGAAATTTTATAGATATTATACTCTGTTGGAGCCCCGATTCAAGTCTGATTTCCTGTGCCTCATGCACTTTCCCAGATTTTTACAGGAAACCTTTGTTTCCTGGACATGTTCATCAGTTCATATGCCATCTCGAGTGCACAAGTCTTGAAAGTATCTTAGCGAGGCAAGGGCAGGACGGATCTGGACGACGGTCTGTTCGAAGATCGTGGAAGGATTCAGGTGATCTCTCCACTTTTTATTACTGTACATGCTGTTCGTAATGAAGAAGAACCATCTTGTTCCTAAAGTCATGTGTTAATATCTTCTTGTATATGTGAAAAGGTTATTATTTAAGCATTTATTATTGTTTATGTAATGTTTCACATGGTTTTCACTGACATTTAGGGTAAATATATGTTGTACAACTAGATTTCCGTGCACGTTTCTTCTTGGTTTTCAGGTTAAGGAGGAAGAAGGGTTGCTGGGGGTTTGGACCCCGCGGGATCTACATCAAACGTAGGATTATGGGTGAGTTCTACTATCGATGTTATCTAGTTCTTAGCATACAAGTGTGGTTGTGTGAGTCCTTCTTGAATAGCATGCCCTGATCTGTGGAGGTTTTGACCCAACAAACCTCTAGGGTGTTTTTTCCCGAAACACTTAACTATGAGACAACATGAAAATTGTTGAAGCTAACAATATCCCTTCCTATATATTGTTGGTGCATGCATGAATGTCCCAATGTTAAAGCCTATAAAATTATTGGTGCACCCCTTGTATACTCTACTGCCACGCCCTCATCCACAGACCATCATGCTACACAAAAATCAATGTTGTATAGATCTATTAAGATTGCCACATGTATGTAAGGACCTGCAGTACTACTTTATATACCTTCTATTGTAGTATGAACTTGTTCCAACACCTCCTTGGCCAAACTGTTTTGTTTGTACCTATACCTTCTTCTGCCACATGCACAACCAGGACTTGGAGTCTTGGACGCACTTTCCAAAGTACCAAAAACTAATAGGGGTAGGGTGGTTACATCCTCATAAGGGGTTTCTCATACACAAGAAATGTGTGCTGGCAAGCAATGAGGGAGGATACCCTACCTCACATGTTTGGGGTCCACCATCCCATCCATTCATATGAAATATGTTATAGAATAATATAGGTTCATAAAATATACCATACTAACATGTCTAAAGGCTTTGTGATATTTCTTCTCAACACAAAGTAACATAGTATTCCCTCTTAATTGTTGTTAACAAAATATAAGCTCCAACTCAACCAAAATGATGTCTAATAAAAGATGAAGTAGATTTCCCTCTTTACCTTCTCAAAAAATAAAATCATATGTCATGTGATGTCAGAAAAGGCATCTCAACACCCAAACTTCGAAAGTAGCATTATACAACTAGCAACTCATCCCCCACATAGGTTGCCAAAATAGCAAGTTGCAAATAACAACTAGAAAATTATTAAAAAAAAATTAAAATATATATCTGGAAAGAATATCATGATAAAAACTTGCAAGAAACTATGAAATCATACGTAGATGATAAAAGTGGCAGAAATAAAGCTAATGGCTTTAGAGATTAAAAATATAGTCTCCGTTGAGACCTAAAATACAATCACTAGAAGAACTGAAATGACTATGCCTTTAAAATGGCACTTTGAAATTTTCAGCAAGAGCTAGAACTTAGTTTTTATTTTAAAAATGCACCAAGATAGACACCCGCCTCATTATGGGGGTTCCCACTTGCTGGCCAAAAAGAAATTTCTTTCAGGTAATAATTAACAGCAACTGACCAATCATGGTTTTTCCCATCTGCATCTCCATATCGTTCTTTGTATCGAGCAAGATCACCTAAATAAATCAAGCAGTGATGGCATAATAACTGACATCTTTTCAAATCTGCAACACATTTTTTATTGTTTTTACAGTTAATCTCTTCAGTGGAGAAGAAATCCTGGGGAAGCCCATGCTTCGCCCTGAGCTTTAAAATCAACTCATGGTAAAATCCTTTTGCTTTAGACAATAAACTCTTAAAACTTGCCAAAATCTGATGAATAGGCTCACTTCTTGTGATATTTTTAGCTTTAGGAATGGGAATAGTTTACCCTGAAGAGGTAGTTGTGGTTGTAGCCATACTATTGCGATTTCTCATTCAAAACTCTTCAATTTTCTTGTAATGGAGGCTCCAAAGATCTTGTTAAACATCATGACTTTCTGAAAAATCATGGTCATCTAAATGATAGATTCATAACAATCACATATCTTGTAGTGAAGGTCCCAAACATTAATAGTTAAAACAACCTGAGAAAGGAAGTTAATCCATGGAAACACAGCTGAAACGAAAATAGGGGAAGCAAGGGATACATGTTGGCTCCAATGAATAGGAAGATAATAATGTAGATAACTCTAATAAATTTTATCATTCTCGTTTTTTATTATGGATATTGTTAGTGTTAGTATTTGCATACTTCCACCAAGGATCGAAAACCATTTTTCATGTGCATATTAGGTGTCCCATTCTAAAGAATTTTCAATGATTCCATTAGGTCATGATATAAAATTGTTGCACTCGTGGTTTTCCTTGTCAAATGTCCCATTTTCCTTCACAAGTATATGCCTGCTAACCCTCTTCCATATCTTCATCATGTTGAGAACAAGTCTGCTCTCATTTAACTTTTAGTCAAAATCACTCATTGAGTTAGTTTATTTCATTTCTCATTAGGTCACTAGGGTTTCATTAGGTCAAATAATTTCATTGTCTCATTTTCAATAAAGGGCAGCAGAAGCTGTGAAAGTGACCCAGAATAAACTCATGATCTACTTCAATCAGGTTTGTCATGTAAATTTACATTTCATTTTGTAAGTTTTCATCTCAAAAATCACATTTTCGAGATAAAAACAAAGGCATTTGATCATTCCTAATTTTATGTAATTTTAAGTCATTATATGTAATAAAAACCTAAAAAAATTGCTTATTCCTAGCTAAAGACATTTGATGAAGAAATACAAAGGCCATGTTAGTCATCCAAAGCATCAAAAAGTATTTTGAAAGGTTATTGATAAGAAAGAAGTGTGGGTCCCAATCATTCAAAATCCAAAATTCATTCAAAGCATAAAATCCCATTTTCCAAAAGAGATCCTTACTTGTTCATGTGTCAAGGAGAAAAACAGGATTTTGGAGAAAAATTGGTTCGAACAAGTAAAAAATTGCATAAATTGGGTGATGTTGTGCATAGAGCATTGGCATTGTCCATAGAGCTCTGGCGCTATGCATATAGCATTACTACCAGTGAAAAATTAGATGGCATTGTGAATAGAGAGAGGGCGTTGTGTACAAGGTCAAAATCCTCCCAAAATCCTCCAAACACTTCAAGATTTCCTCTTCGCCTCCAAAAAAGTAAGTGAACCCTTGTAACTCCCTCTTTCTCCAATTTATGCTTTTTTCTAAGTTTTTTTTTGTTGGAAAAAATTACAAAGAAACCCTAGTTTTTCCCAAAATTCCCATTCCCATCACAAATTTCCCAAAACCCCCTTCTCCCAAAATAATTGTCCCTAGACCCTACCACATCACCCCATACTTCTAAGAAAAACTAAAACTACCCCTCCCTAAGTCCCTTTACTCTTTTCCATTAAAACCCCAATTTCTAGGAATTTCACTCTTTTTCCTAGATTTCCCCCATACCTTTGACCTGTAATTAAATTCTCATTTTCATCTCCCTTCATATTTTCACCTCCTATCACCTCACAAAGTTTCTTAACCCTATTCCCCATCTCTGCTAATTTCTGTGACTATCCCTATCACCTAAAGCCCTCATTTCATCATTTCTTTCCTTGCTCCCATTCCCTTTACTCCTTTATTCACTCTCCCTTTTTCCCTCTTCCCTAGGGTTTCGAAAGTGCCAAAGAAACAAGTATGGAGAGAGAGGACAAAGATTACAGAGAGGAGGAACACAGTGATTTTGAGTTTGAGGAAGATGAGATTGTACAACAAAGAAGACCACACAAGGGAGGCAGAATCATCATAGTAGAGCCAGCCAAAATTAGAGAGCTAGAGGCTTCACCCTTAGCTATGTCCTGTTTCAGAAACGTTGGGTGCTATGAGTTTTGTGAAAAGGTGGAAAGAGTTCAGCATCACCTTGAGTTGACTAGGCTTTTCATACTGAACCTCCATGATAACAGGGAAAATCTTCCAGGTGTAACTTTTTCCATTTCCACTTCTATTATTGTTGATGCCACAAGGATTCCAAATGTAGGGGAGAGATGGTACAAAGCACAAGACCTGGGTGATCATTATTTTTAGCCTTACCTCAAGAGTAGGTACAAGAATGACCTTCAAAATTGGGGATGTCAGAAGGGAGCTTGGTTGGCATAGCAGGCCAACCAACGTCGTGGCATATGGGGTCATTGATCAACTAGTTAAATTCGAGAAGAATGAGGCCTGTCATATAAGGGAGCAAGGGAGCAGCTGGAATAGTTCCTGTTGCGGTCCCCCTAGTAGTATTCCCAACATTAGGGCCAGGGCTACCACTAGTGTTAGGTCCTGAACCAGACATGGTGAAGGTGACAGAGGTAGAATCGGGGATGGAACCAGGGGGGGAACCAAATGAACCAAAAGAGGAGTCAGAATGAGGACTTGGTGGAGGACTAACTCGAATCCTACGTGGAGGAGTAAGTCTTCCTAACGGAAATTGAGGATGAAGGCCGAGAAGTCTCCGGGATAAACGCCTTGGGGGAAAAATGATGAGAGAAGAAACACAGATCACAAAAGGAAGATAGAACAACAAGGGCAACGAGGTGTAGGATCAAATGATTACAATGTCGAAACAAGGGCAACGAGGTGTAAGATCAATGGATTACAATGTTAAAGTCTTTGCCTGGTGGTGTTAACCAGGCACTTCTTCACTTAGGGTGTGTGTGTTAAGTGTGTTAATTTTAATTTTTAAACCCAGAAATTTGTAGAGAAAAATAAAAATTGTGCTGTATAACTGTAAATAAATTTGCAGATAACAGTAAATGAAACTAAATATAATAGAAAATAAACAATTATTTATGCATTAATCTAAATCCAAGGAGGCGGGCCTCTCAACAACTAGTCTGTGGGTGGGAAAAAATCTAGTCAAAACACAACAAAAAATAACCAATGGATTTAAAGTCAGGAGGGACAATGATCTAAAGGTCAGATCTACTGGAAATAGGTGCAGAAAAAAAAAACTAGAGGGAAAAGTGCTGCAAATGAGGTGGCGAAAGGCTACAACCTGGAGGGAAGCAGAGGGGACCCTAAAGGAAAACCCAAAAAAAAATAAAAAGAGGTGTTTTGGATGGATGAATAACCAATCTGAAGTGGATCTGAAGGTGAGGGATTAGATCTGAAGAATGGCTAAACACACTGAAATTTCAGACGACCAACTTCAGGTAAACTCCTCCTAGAAAGGTGGAAGGGTACTGAAGCCCTAAGGGGCTAGGTTCCCCACTCCAAAGAGTAAAACAGAGAAAGTACAGGTCCAAAATGAGTGGAGATGGAGGTCAGACAACCCTGAACAAAGGCCTAGACAAACCTAGAAAAATCTCAGAAAAATTCCCGCAAAAAGTTCAGGGCATAGATTCTGGTCTAAATAGGAAACCTCATGAGAAATAATTGAATAAATCCTTATTTGTTTGATTTTCCTCAAGGGATAATTAATTAAACCACAATTTAATTAATATTCTTGGTCATATTTAACCCAAAATAAGAAAATTAGTTAGATAAATCATTATTTATCTTATTAATTTCTAGGAATAATTATTTAAAACATTATTTAAATAATATTCCTTGTTAAATTTGACTAAATCATTTACAAATAATTGAATAAATGACTATTTATTTAATTATTACTCCACAATATTCTTAAAATAATAAATAAATCATTTATTTATTTATTATTTACAAATAAAGGAATTTGACCAAATTCAAATTATTTTTCCCTCCAACAAAAATAATGAAGTATTCCATAAAAGTTTGATCTAGATTTGGTTAATAATATTTTAATTATGCACCAATATCTAGACTAAATCAATATTTTGTTATAAATAGAAGGGGTTTTCCATTCATTCACTACCTTTTTTTGCCTAAAGATCACTCTTGATCTATACTTTTGGTCTGACTTTGATCCTCCCATCATTCTCATATTTTTCTACTTTTTGCTTGTGATCTCCCCTTGAGTTCCATTTTTGTCTAGGTTTTCTGCATTATCAAGAGACAGAGATCTTAGATCTGAGGCGCTGAGGACATACAAGAACCCATCCCATTGAGGGGGGACTGGTGACATCTTTCTATGATCCCTTCCGAGGTGTCATTATACAAAAAATGCTTTAAATTTTTTTGTCTTGTTCATTGGATGCAAGGAGAAACTCTTGCTTATTATTTGTTGTTTAATGTCTTTAAATGCATAGATATGGATTATTGTAGCATTTATTATGATCACTTACTGAATATCTAAGGAAACTGACAACCATATTTGATGTTAGGGTTGTTTGTATGCATAGCTAAAGTGAAATTTTTTCGTATGCTTGTGATTAGAATTCACACTAACAACTGGCGACTCCATAAGGGTTTATAATTATGACCTTTGTCATTTTTCAGATCCCTACATGACCAGCTACTTCAACCCCTAGGGTTTTTCTTTAGCTTCTTATTTTTCATTTATTGATGTTATTTCTAACCTTTAAAACCAGAAAACAATAAAAGTTCTAACTTCTGTGTGTTTCTAGGCCTATTGCGCAGGTAACAGGTATTAGCCACAACAGAGACAACACTTTTTTCTGAAACCTGCTTTCGAGACAGCTAGAAGTGCAGGTCGCACTTTTTGGGCCAAAAAATGCGACCTCAACCCTGAGGAAGAGGGAAGCATCCCGAAAACTGTGGCTTATACTTTTTGCGAGACTTTTTTTGTGATTTTTTTGGGTTTGTCTGAGCTACTGTTCAGGGTTGTTTAACCTCCCTCTCCACCAGTCTTGGACCTGTAGTTGCTTATTTTTACTCGTCGAAGTAGGAACCAAGCGCCTTAGGGCTTCAGTACGCTTCCACCTTTTTAGGAGGAGTTTAGATGAAGTAGGTCTTCTGAGATTTTATTGTGTTCACCCCTTTTTCCAAATCTAAACCTATACTTTTAGATCCATTTCAGATCGGTTATTCATCCAACCAAAACACCTATTTTCAGTTTTGTTTGTTCCTCCTTTACGGTCCCCTCCATTTCCCTTAAGGTTGTAGCCTTTCGCCACCTTTTTTGCAACATTTTTCCGTCCAATGTTTTGTTGTTTTTCTGCACCTATTTCTAGCAGATCTGACCTTTAGATCCCTCTACCTCCCTACTTTATATCTATTGGCCATTTTGTGTGTTTTGACTAGATTTCACCCACACATAGACTAGTTGTTGGGAAGCCCTCCTCCTTGAGTTTAAATTGATGCATCTTTAGCTGTTTATTTTCTGTTGTATTTAGTTTTCTTTACTGTCATTTTCAAATTTATTTATAGTTATACAACATCTTTTTTATTTTTTCTCTACACACGTTTGGGCTTAATTAAAGTTAACACACTTATCACATACATGCGCACCCTAAGTGAAGAGTGTCGGGTTTACACCGCCAAGCCAAGACTAAAATGTTGTAATCAATTGATCCTGCACCTCCCTGCCCTTGTTTTGACATTATAATAATTTGTTCCTGCACCTCCCTGCCCTTGTTGGTATCTCTTCCTTCTGTGATCCATGTTTTTTTTCCATCATTGCGCCCCTAAGGCATTTATCCCAGAGACTCCTAGGCCTTCATCCCCAAGTTTGAAGGAATTGCTGGAGAGGATCCTACCAACCATTTTCTTTATTTCCACATGTGGTGTTAGTCTAACTCCATCACCGATGACTCTGTCCATCTTCGGTTATTCCAACGTATGATTACTAGAGAAGCTTCCAAGTGGTATGTCGACTAGGCCTCTGCCTCTCATACTACCTTTGCAACTCTTGCTAGGGATTTTCTATCTTACTTCCAAATTCCCGTTCGCTATGACATCGGTACCAAACTCTTGACCTATTTCTATCAATCGTATTCAACCCGCCTATCTGATCATGTCCAAGAATGGCAGAGAAGAAAGATCCTATGTCAAGCCCCTACATTCGAAGACTGTGTCTACATGGACTGGTTTCTTAGATCCCTTTTTCCTTATATTGGAAAATATGTCGTATGTCACTTCCCTTAGATCGAGGAAGCTGCCCTCCAGATTGTGTTGAAACATGATCTGATCTACACACAGTATAGTTATGTTTATACCGTCTTACCTGATCTCCCTAGACCCAGTGGTGCCAACGCACCGGGGGCATCCCATGCCACCGACGGTATTGTTGGAGCCCTTTCACATCCATACACTCATCCTCCCATGGGTTATGGTTTCCCTCAGGGAGGGGCCCACTACTCTATCACTTTTCCTCCTCCCAGTAGCATGTATCTATGATATGTCATGCCTCCTCCTTTTTCCCAACTTATTTACCCCAATGTCACCCAACCTCCTTATTATCCGTATCTGCAACCTGGTGCTCCAGCTCCTCCAACATTAGCACCTCAACCTCCCTTGCCTTCTCAGGCTCTGCAAAAACAGCCAAAAATAATAGGAAAGGCAACCAAAACTAATATTCCCTAGGTAATCCAGGAAACAATTCCCAAGGGAATGCACCTAACACTGCAACCCAGCAACAAGGCACTCAACCCAAGCAAGATAGGCCCATTTTCATGAATAAACATTGTTCTGGTTGCGGTGTCTATGGTTACTATACCCATGATTTTACTATTTTACCTCACATGTGTCATATGTGGGAAGCTCAAGCAACATCCCGAGGACAACAAGCATCCCCTTTGGTTCCTCCCAATGCTTCCCCTATCCAACCGGCTATGTTTACCAATCCTTCCCCCTAGCAAGGATTTGTGGTTGCCCAACCCCCTGAAAGTTAGGCGGCCACTCAACCTCCTCCATCTGGTACCTATGATTACCAGATCCTCATGATGAACTCTGACCAACTCACTACTATTGACCTCAACCTTCAAACTCAGTCTCGTCAGTACAACAAGCTCCCCGCTACGTCTGCTACTGAAACCCCTTCTTCAGGTCCCAAAAAGTCTCTTTCAACACCCAATGGTCCTTTACTGATCCCTTAGCCTAAGGCGGAGGTTCATACCAAGATCCCCAAGGGACCATTACGCTGAAACGCTGCTTCTGGTAAACTTTCCCACTCCTATAGTATAGTAGATGACTTGGCACAATTCCTATGTGCCATGCCAATGCTGGAAGTCCTCCAGTCACGCCCTTCAAAATGAAATGCTATACTAACTTCCATGGGCACTTTGGATCCTTCATATGATTGTTTGATTGTCTTTGATGTTGACCGGTCAGAAAATACCTTCATTCCTACTTCCGTCACATTCCAAATCCCTGTCAAGATCTGGAATGCCAATGCCTCCCATTGTATCATTGACAAGGAGGAATCCACCTGTGTGATGTTTGCTTTGGTTTGGAAGCAACTCAGATCTCCTAAGTTAGCCCCTTCCACTATCACCCTTCGAGCATGGGATGGCTACTCTTCCTAGCCCCTTGGCATGTCCCACAATTGTCCTATTACTCTTGCGGGAAAGACTATTTCTGTTGATGTCGAAGTCATTGATGCCCCCTTAGACTACAACATTCTATTGGGTCATAGCCACACTTATGATGTCTGTTGTCCCATCCATGGTTCACCGTAAGATGTGCTTTCCTCACAACGGAAATATCGTCACCATCGACTAGTTCACATATTACGAACCAAAGTATCAAACCTCCCCTGAGTCCATCATCTCTTTGGTGGCCAATAAACAAGTAATTGACCCTCTGACTAGTGTATCACCTAGAGTCTACAAAGATATCTCTTTTCTTGGATCATTCCCTGGTCTCCCTCCTCCTATATCTGACCCTAGCTCGTCGAATGTTTTCATGATGCAATCATCTTGGTCCGACCTCAAACAGAACGGTTTGACTAGTCAGCATCCCCGGCCTCTGAAACCTACTACTAGCACCTAGACTCAACCTTCAGGACCCCCTCCTCAAGGCCCATCACCCATAACTGGTGTCTGTGATCCTATCTACCCTCCTATAATGGTTCCCCCTAGCCTTAACCATCTCAAAGTTGTCCCGCCCAACCATTACCCCTTTGGTCAGATACTGTTTCTTGCTCCCCCTCCTGGAGTACTTTTGGTACTTGTTATCGCCACCTAATCCCTTCCTAACATGACCTTGTGGATCCTAGTCTGGTACATTGATCCCCCAGCCACTATCCTGCCTGTTCAGCCCAAACCTTATACAGCTTTGACCTTGTTCCAATCAGTTGCCATGACCCCTCCCTTTGCTTCTGTGCCTCAGCCACCTCAATAGGAGCCTACTCCTGTTGCGAAAGCCTCAGGTGAGAAGGGAAAAACCCGCAAGAAGGAACCTAAGAAAAATTCCACCTAGACAATCCCTAATCCTCCTTAGCCTCCAAAGAGTACCCCTCTCTGTGCTTTGTGTGATGTTGTTGGTCATACCACCCATAACTGTCCTCAATTTCCTTGTATCGAGCCCATGGTCAATATCGTGTTTCCTTAGTATAAAGCCCCTTAGGCCCCTATTACTTTATCGACTATAGCCAAGAACCCCAAGAATGTTCACACCAACCACCCCTGTGCTTTGTGTGGTCTCCATGGCCATTATAACCACCTATGTCCCTGCCTTAAGAATTACCACGCCTCTTTGGAAGTAGTTCAGGAATACGAGACTGAACAGAACAAGTCCACCTCCCCTGTGCTAGCGTAGTATGCTTTGGACCAACCTGATGACACATCTGATCCCATTGAAATTCCCCCTCCCGACGTCAAGATGATGGAGTCTTCAACTACTATCCTCTACCTTTCATTATCTATGAGATCCACGGTGGAAGATCCCTTTGGGATTTCCCCTTCTATTTTTCTTGAACTCACTTCAGCGATAACCCTAGAATCAACATCGGTGGATCCCTTACCTACTTGTTCTTCCGTCACCCCTCGTGATGATGCACATGTGAAACTTTCTTCTCATGATTACGAGTCAGGTAGCTTTTTCACATCATGTGGTTACCCTTCCACCGTTCACCCCATCTTCTACTGTGATGATGACATCATGGAAGCCTTTTCCACACCTGAATTCATCTTTCCCACCCATAAGAGGAATGGCACCATCCGTGTCTATGGTGACTTTCATGACCTAAGCACAAGCTGCCCCCAAGGTAGCTCCCCCACACCATCCACCTTTCAGTGTGCAAGTGGTAGAAATCCTACCCAGAGCACTCCCTCTAGCAATGCTTGTTTGATTTCTACCTTGCGTTCATATTTCCATCATTGTTCATCTTCCTCTCATTTTTTTTTCTTGTGATAACTTTCAGATGGATCGCCCGTCCACACCATATATCGGTTATGCTGATGGTGCAAGTCACTACTCCCAGAATCTAGCCTCAGCAGCCTGGGCCATTTTCACCCCCTTGCACTCGCTTGTAATTTCTAACGGTGTATGCATTGGTACTTCCACCAATAACCAGGATGAATATGATGCAGTGAGAGGTTTATTAGTCGATTCCGTTTCCCGTCACATCCTTCACCTTCATGTTCGTTTAGATTCCTTGCTGCTTTTCATGCAATTGAATGGTGTTTATCGTGTGCATAATCCTATCCTTTTTAGAAGATATTTATGAGTGAAGCTTTTGATGCATGAATTTGAAATAATTACATTCAGTCATGTACCTAGAGCACAAAATCACTATCTAGATAGCATTGCAAAAAATATTTTAGATTGGCATTTATCACACTCATTTCACACAAGACAATAACAATAAACCATAAAAATGATGCATATCCATTATATGTGCCATTCAAAATGTTTTAGAGTCCATCAACTCTAATACATATGACATGCCCAGAGCATGTTACAAAAATCAAAACTAGTGGTAACCATGCCCCTAGATCTAATCACTATCTGGAGGATCCCAATCCAATGGATCGGCTCCGATAGCTTGTAGATCGCACATCCCCTGTTTGGACATCACCATGCGCCACATGACCCCTTGCCACTCCGAGGGTAGACCAATACATGGCTCTATGTACTGGTCATCAAGATCTTGCCAGCTATGCTCTGAAATACCAATCAATAGCCTCTCACATCTACGACAGATGTCCTCTAGGAGGGAAACTGCATCCTCATTTTGTGGATCCCTTGATCCACTATTTGATGCATCTCCTGATACTATAGGTCGCCCTATATACCCAGTCGGTTTCACTGGTGCTATATTTGCATACCAAAATTGAATGAATTAGTACCATATAAAATATTCTGAAACTTTAAAATGCACATAAGAGATAAGAAACTTGTCACTTACCATCGGGTCCCCGTGCTCAACCTGGCGGCAGTGGCAAGTCCGGGTCCCCATGATAACTCATCCCACTATAGGGATAGTCATCTATGTACAGTGGCATATGATTCCAATGAGCGAAAAATTCATGTTGGAACACTCGTCCGACTGCCCCACCTCCCCCTCTCCACAGTAGCCGCCCCCAGTGGTGCATCCTTGGCTCTCGCGGGCCCCCATCGTGGATCTGTATGCGAGGCCGAAGTGTTGATATCTTCTCAAAGAAGAGCGAGCACAACAATGTGCAATATGCACAGTCGTGGTTCACCTGTCGCTTGCATAGTGACAACTGTCATTTCAACGACGACACATCATTGGGCCCACCCATAGTAGGTCCCACTCAACACACTATCAACAAGAATAAGCTGACCCCCAGTGATGTGGTGGAGCATCTGGTTTCCTAGGATATGCAGCCCTTCTGCGGCCACAACATGAGTCTATAGCCTCTTTAGATCTCTGAACAGTATCCATGTCCCCTTCACATGTAGACCCGGTCGACAGTGGTGCTCTACAAACTCCATAATGTTCTGCCCCTGCAGTAACACTGGCTATGTGTTTCCCACCATCTCAAGTGGTGGGAGACCAGTTAGGAAATATATATCATGGACACTCAACTCGATCTGGTGTCCCTGCAGTATGAATATCTCATGATCTAGATCCCAATAGATGACAATATGAGCCAAAAAGGGCTCTCCATATCTCATCAAAGGGTTCTCCACAAACTTCAAGACCCTAAACCTGGCCAATGCAGCGCAGACACCATGATCCTCTCAGATCTTAAAGTGTAATGTGTCCAGGTCTCTCTGTCTCCATTTGATCCTCAAATTTACCATATATTCACAAAAACATCATGTTTGTAAGTGTACAGAAAGGAAAGACTGCATCACAACCATAAAATCCCAACTCTCAGCCAAAACACAACACCAAAATCCCTTTCTCTGACAGGTTTCACTTTTGAGGCCATTCTTGGGACATGTCGCAATTTTCTACCCAAAACCTACTACCCAGGTTGTAGATAATTCCCCAGAAATTGTGACGCAGTCATGAAGAAGAGTAGGGGTCTTTCCTTGAGGAGGGGAGATCTGATAAAAGATCTCTCGAGGTAATCAATACAGAGTAATGACTTCTTGGTCTTTTGAGGGGCTCAATGGAGAAGCTCACAAACATTCTGGTCTGTATTAATTGTTTTACATTTATGAATTAAGCTCGGTGGGAGATTTTATTGACTTTAAGGCTCTGTGTCATATTTGGAGTAACTCTGCAGATATTTTTAGCATTTAAGTTCCTTGCAGAAGTAACTCTCTAGCTGCGTTGAGACGAATATCTGATTCTGCTCAATAACTTCAGCCTCTGTTGAATGCTTTGAGGCACAGGTGGCACTTATGGTAGTTGGGAGGAATCAATTCGCCTCAAATGTGGTGGTGGAGGCCTTTCTTTCTGTTTAAACACTTACGATTTTCTTTAATTGTGTTTTAATTCTGGGAATTAGGCTTTTGATAATCATTCTTAGCCGTAATTCCCAAATCTGTCTTCAATCTTCTGTTCTGCTGCGCTCTGTTCTTCAACACTGATACTCTTTTAACCGTGTTTTTAATAAAATAGTGTCTTGTCGATGTGCAGGGCCGCGCTGGGCTTTTAAAGGCATCAATGCCCATGAAGCATTGATAAAACATCGAATCCAAACCTTGCAAATAGTCTCCATGATAAATCAAAGGCACGGAAAACATCTTCTCCGGCCTTCAGCATTTCTTTCGAATAAATGGAAAAACCATTAATCCCTGCAAAATACACAAAATATTAGAAAATCCTGCATTTTAAGGTTTAAATACTTTCAGAAGGCGGGGAAGGAGCGTAGCCATTGGATGAAAGCATCCAACGGTGGAGATTTATTACGAGGAGGTTAAAGAAGAGCAGGTAAAATGAACAAGTCGGAGTGATTTTGGACCGTCCGATCTGGACACGTGGATGGTTCGGATTCAATCGGAGGATCGCAATCGGGGGTGGCGAGAAAATGCACTGATTGAAACATGCGATGCGATGAAGCGCAGACTGTCGATCTAAATATTAGATCAACGGTGGAGAATAAATCAGGGAAAGGCCGATCGGGGGAAAGAATAAAATGCAGCGATGAAAAAAAATGTGATACGAGTTTGCGCGGGCCATTGATCTGAGGATCAGATCAACGGTGGAAAATGAATCGGGGTATGGAAAATCGGCGGGAGCAATCAAGTGTATGCGATTCAAAACTCCGATGCGATGGAGCGCTGGCTGCTTGATCGGCTTTCGATCAACGGCGGGGATTTCTTTTAGAACGAACCGGTGAAAAAACCCTTATGATATATGAAAACTCAAAAATTTGAAATAAATCAAAGGTTTTATGCTTCGGGGGGGGGAATATATGTATAAGGCGGATAGGCGCCCGACTGCGGGGCCTTTGGATACATGGAATACAATGGGCCCGGGGTTTATAAAAACAAAGGCCAATTGCAATCGGAGCTTTTTGGAACATGGCAAATATTTGCGCACTTGAATCTTTCCGATGCGATAAGCACTCGGGACTGTAACTATTGGTCCTGGGCATAGGGTATATGAAATAAAAAATGGTGGTGTGGAAACATAATACAGGGACTCAATCGCATCAGAAGTTTTTGATGCGGTCCTTCAATCAACCCATTGAAATATCTCGATGCGATTGCGTGATCAGTATTTTTAATCTACCCATTTATATTCAACATGTGATTCTAAATTATTGGAACAAAACTTTGGATAAATGGGGTTTTTGGTTTTACAAAGGAAAATACCACCGGGGAAAAAATATTACAAGGTTTTAAGTGTCGGAGGTAGGCCCACGGGATATTTATATAAAGGCTAATCGCATCGGAGTTTATATGTGACACGAAACTTACGCACCATCAAAAGTTTTCGATGCGATAAGCACTCGGGACCATAACTCTTGGTTTTTCACAATGAAAGCATGAGATCTGGAGTTTATAATAAAGGGAGTTGGTCACGTCGGGGTTTTTATAATGCAAAGGCTTAATCACATCGGAACTTTCGGAACATGGCAAAGACTTGCGCGCTTAGATTTTTTTGCGATGCGATAAGTGCCGAGAAGGTTTAGCGCTTGGTTCTGGGGTGTGGGCATGTGGGGGAAGTGGTTTTGAAACTTAGCCGAAGGGGGCTCAAGCCCTTAGTAAATAAAAACTTTGTTTTTTATGAATTTTTCAGAGTTTTCAATGGATTTGGGGGTTTCGGTAAGGTTAAAGAGTGAGTCTTTAACTTTGTAAAAGTGATTTCCATGAAGGGAAGAAGAGAAATCATGAAAACAAAGGAGCTTTATGAAGAAAAAAGGAAGCAAATGAAGGCTAGTTTTGAGTGGAGGAAGGGGAAAAATGATGATTTTCAGCAGTCTTTTCTCATGGAATTAGAAAAATTTCTGAGTATAAAATGGGAACAGAAATGAAAATTTTGGATAGAGGCATGAGGCGTTCAAGAGTCTTCAAGAGCCAACAATTTTTAACAATGAAATTTGTTCCTTGAAGGCTCAAAAATTCTTAGCCACCTTTTGCTATAACAAATTTTATCGGTGGCTAACAGTGGGTCCACTTGGGGATGGTGCCTTCTTGAAGGCATCAAGAACTTCAGACTTGAATTCTCTGGGAGGCTGACGTGTGCTTGATCCATTGGGATGTCCTTCCTTTTCTAGGATGATCTTGTTCTGAAAACGTATTAGCAGCTACAAAAAAAATGGATCTTTCATCAACAAGCTTTCTACTTACCCAATCCTACAGATCTAAAAATTTTTCTTCATTAGAGTGCACTTGGATTGGCAAACTCTTTACAATATTTTATTCTTTTGAAAACAGGAAATCTAATCTATTTCTACTCCTTATCTCTCCATGGACTCAAATTAAACAGTTAAGCCCATATGATTCTCTACCTAATCTATTATCTGTTGGGATTAAACTGTCCAACAGAATTTATTCTTTGAATTCTACAACAGAAATTGAAAATCTTTCAAGTCAGGATTGAACAGTCTAACTTGATGCTAGTCTATAGCATAAAAACAAGCTGCTCATAGACATTTATTTTGCAGAAAATTAAATCGAAATGGAAGGCTTAAGATCTGAAAGTTTAAAGCACTTCCTTCATCCTTTTACAACCCTGTTTTGACTCTTACTTGAGCTGTCTTTTCCTTGTTCTCTGGTTCAGATTTTGAGCTACTTAGAACCAGATTTACCTCTTTTTGACTCAAAAAATAAAACAGATTTGAGTCATCTCTCTTTGGAAACTTAGGTTCAGATTTTAAACATGTTTGAACCTTTAATTTCTATCCTAATCTACCTACTGATAAGCCAAGATTAAACAGTTTGGAAAAATCGAATTCACTATCCTATCAGTAGAAAATTTAAAATCTAATTAGTCAAGATTAGGTTGTTTGAATAACTAGAAGTGTGTTTTGTAGGAGTGGCATTTAAGCTTGCACACTTTCAGATTTATTTCTCTTTTTGGTATGGGGTTGTACCTTTATTTTTTTGTCAATTTGCCCTCTTTTCATTCTTTCTTTGTTTTTGTATTTTTTATTTTTCTAACTTTGAATGCAATGGTGGATGAGATATTTATAATGGAAAAAAGATAAAAAAGGCTTTCAAAACATGTCAAGGATCAAGAGAATTAATGCTTGAGCATCCTGCCATTGACAGGACCCCCAAACAGTTCAGATCCATTCAACTCTTGTAAGAAAAATGCATTGTTACCAGCAGCTGAATGAATGAGATAAGGGCCAAGCCATAAGTTGTCAAATTTTCCATGCTTGCCCTTGTCTTCCTTCCTTGAGTCCCACTTTAAAACCTTGTCCCAAACTTTGAAATTGCTGGCCTTTTTTCTTCTGTCAAAAAGCCTTTTGATGCTGATCTACTTCTGCAATGCTTTCATATATACCTCTTCTCTGATTTGTTGAAGATGAATGGTCTGATTTATTCTTCTGATCATGTCACTATCTTCAGTTTGCAACTCTTGAATCAACTTCATCACTGGTACGCCAAGGCTGTTTGGAAAAATTGCATCAGTACCATACACAAGCTGGAAAGGTGGCATACCGATAGATTTCTTCAAAGTCAATCTGTCAACCCAAAGTGCATGAGCCAGCTTTGTGTGCCAAGAATTTTTGTTGTTTTCCAACAGTTTCTTGATTATGTTCACTAATTTATTTGAGGATTATGCAAGTCCATTACCCTGAGGGTAATAAGCTGTGGAATGCCCCAAGGTCATCTGATATCTATGAAAGAACTCAACCATCTTCTTTGATCCAAATGCTGCTGCATTAGCAGTGATAATCTTGGTAGGACAGCCAAATCTGGAGAGAATGTTAGTCTCCATGAATTTTATAATAACTGAATCATTGTCCTGTCTACAAGGTATGGCTTCTATCCACTTAGTGAAATAGTCTGTGGCAGTGAGAATCCATTTATGCTGGGCAGAAAATGGGGGATGGATTTCTCCTATGAATTCAAGTCCCCACTGTTGAAATGGGGCCTCAACAGTGATTGGATGTAGAGGTAGGGGTAACAGTTTTCTTTTTCCTTCAAATAGTTGACATTTATGGCAAGATATGATCATCTTATGCACATCATGGAAAATAATAGGCCAATAGAAACTAGCCCTCAAAATTTTGTTGGCTGTTGTCTTCCAGTATAAATGACCTCCGCACTCTCCTTCATGGAATTCATGCTTAACCTTCTCTGCGTCCAACTCAGGAAAAAATTTAAGCAATAGACCACTCAAATTTTTCCAATAAAGACAATTATCTATAATGCAATAGTTTACAGATTTTAACTTCATGAATCGTGCCTTTGCTTTTGTCAAACCAGGAGGTGTATTTAAATTAAGAAAAACATAAATAATATCAGCATACCAAGGAGAATTCATAAAATGGTTTTCAATAATAGGAGTTGAGAATCCTTCTTGGTCATCCAAAGCATTAATCATATTAATATCAAGAACTTCAAAATTGGATTCAACCATTAATCTAGCTAGACCTTGGCCTTTGATGAGTTTAGTGGGTTTTATCTCTAAATCATATTCAAGAATAATAGCAATCCACTTACCTCTCTTACCATCTGGGTCCTGTGTTAGAATGTCTTTAACAACTGAATTTGGGACGAAGAAAATGATGTGTGAGTGAAGGATGTACACCCTGAAGTCTTTCAAAGCTTGAACCAAAGCAAAAGCTTGCTTCTCCATAATGTTATACCTCAGAGGAGCATCCCTCAATGCCTTGCTAAAGAATGCAATAGGCTGCTCTTGTCCTTGTGGATTTTTTTGTAAAAGGACAGCAGCTATGATATGTTCTGATGCAAATGAAAAAATATAAAAATCTTTTGAAAAATCAGGACTTATTACAACCGGTGTTTTGGTTAACGCTTGTTTCACCAGTTCAAAGGAATTCTTTGCTTTCAAGGTCCATTTTACCCCTTGCTCCTTCTTTAACATGTTTGTGATATTCCTAAGGAGCTTAGCCAAGTTGGGGATGAACCTTATCAAAAAGTTGATCTTCCCGATGAAAGATTGCAACTCTTTGATGTTTCGAGGATGAGAGATTTGCAATATGGCCTCAATCCTCTTCGGATCTATATTTATACCCTCCTAAGAAATAATGTGCCCAAAAAGTTTACCTTCTTGGAGACCAAATAGTGTCTTCTTAGGGTTTAAAGATATCCCAAACTTTCTGCACTTCTCGAAAACCTTTCTTAAATGTTCTAAGTGCTCTTCATCTGTTTTTGAAAACATGATAACATCATCAAGATAGATAATGATGAAGAAGCCTAGTTCCTCCGAGAATGTTATGTCCATGGCTCTTTGAAAAGTTGCTCCAACGTTCATTAGACCAAAAGGCATCTTCACATACATGAAAGTGCCCCATGGTGTAGTAAAGGTTGTCTTTAATTGATCAGCAGGATGAACTAAAATCTGATTATACCCTGAATAGCCATCAAGCAAAGAAATTCTTTTAGACCCTACGACCCTTTGTAAAATATGATCCATCTTGGGTAAAGGGTAGTTGTCTTTTAATGAAGCTTTGTTTAAGTCTCTAAAGTCTATACAAAGCCTGATCTCTCCATTTTTCTTCCTAACAGACACCAGATTAGATACCCATTCAGAATATCTAATAAGGACAATAATACTAGCATCATACATTTTCATGATTTCCTTCTAAACCAATGGCAACTAGACAGGGTTTATTCTGCGCAGCTTCTGTTTGAATGGTTTTTGGTTTTCTTTGAGGGGAATCTTGTGCTGTATAATTTTAGTGTCATAAGATTTAAGATCTTCGTAACTCCACGCAAAAACATCAGAAAACTCTTTAAACAGCTCAATGTATTTGAGTTTAATGTGAGATGGTAAAGTCTTGGACAGTTTAATCATTTTCGGCTTAAGTTCGCTGCCAATATTACACTCTTCCACTTCAGTCTCTACAGGTTCCAGTTTTGGTTTATTCGCCACATCGTTAAAATCGAACAACTTTTATAAAGGGGCCAGACCCTTAGGCAAACTTTCATCTTTAGACTGCAAAGTTTCTAACTCCTTTGTTTCAAACTCTGCGTTCATTTCTGTTTTGATTTCAAGTTTGCTAGATAACAGGTTTATATTAGCAAGTTTAGGAGACGGTTCTTCTTCATCAAGAAAATTTTCTTCCTTGCAGTCTATTTCATAGTCTGAGTCCGAACTGTTTAGTTCAAATTCATTTCCGAATTGCATGAAGTCTTCTATTTGTTTGTCATTGTCAAACACCTGCCAATACTTCTTATTTTCAAGCATAGCTGGTTTGAATTTTATCTGAGTTGTGCAATCTTTGGTGTTATATGGCGTTAAGCATGTTCCAGCTGCAAAGGCTAAATTGTTGGCCGCAATATTTCTTTTTCTTGGGAGAAAAATCAGTTTGGACTCCTTCAAGGTTTTCAAAAGGTCCATGACATCGTTTCGGTAGGCCCTAAGTCTGGGATGATTTGCGTTATACTCCCCATTGACCTGCCTAATGACTAACTCTGAATCCCCGTGAACTTTAATTATTTTGGCTCCTATATTTTTCAACCAACGTAAGCCTAGGAGAAGGGATTCATATTCTGCTATGTTATTGGAACACTGAAAGTTTAGTTTGCAGGAAATGCTTTCGATGTGGTTATTTTCAGTGTTAGTAATGCAGACACCTGCACCAGCATTTTTCTTAGTGTAGGATCCATCAAAATACATACTCCATAGAGGACTATTCTTAGTTTCATCCTGGTTACTATCCTCTTCAACTAACGTGCTCAAAGGTCATTGTGGAAACTCAGCACTTAGTTGTATTTGTTTTGATTCCCCAAGATTTGTGTTCATTTGAGGGTCTTTTTCTTTAGTGTCCAAGTTTAAAAGCAAAGGATGCATGACCCGTAGTTCAAGACTTTTGTTTAGTTTGCTAATGTCTTCAAATGCAACAAAATGTTTTAACATTTCTGCGTTGTGTTCCTCTTCCTCCCTGTCGGCCATTAATTGTGTTAAAGTGACTTGTTCACCAAGTGTTTCATCATTAAACATAATAAAAGAATCAAGGCCTGTATTTACAGAATACAGGGGAGAGTTTTTGTGGTCTGTCTTGACTTGTAACTATGAATTTCATATGGGACTCCCTGTATAGTCTTCTATTCTGATTGAAAACAGTATAGTCGCATAGGTCATGTCCATTTGCATAGTCCCTTCTAACTTAGCCCCCCAAGATCTTGATAATAACATTCCATACTTTGGGGGCACATTAGCCACAACAATATCCATGACTAAACATTTCGCTGGAATTTGGGCTAAGTTAACACAGAGGTCTTTGATTAATCCTAAACATTTTACTCTACTGGAATCAAAGGAGTAAAGGTCTTTGTAAGGTCGGGTGATTTCTAGACCCAGGCTCTCCATTACAGCTTTTGGCATTAAATTATGAAAAGCCTCGGAATCATGCATAGCGTTGTGAAAAATTTTGTCATGAACATTTAAACTCACATAAAAGGGAGGACAGGTCCCTCTTGATATCTACCTTCAATCTTAGGACCAAAAATTAGCTCTGGTTGGTCATCATTAAGATTGACTATGTCCTCATTTTCTTCTATTTTTAAAGCCTTCAAAATTTGGGTCCTATATACATGCTGGGCAGCTAACTCAGTCAAGGGAACAGAGATTTTGATCTTTGAAATTTCCTGCTCTAGGCTGAAAGGGATTTGGCTCTTTAAAGCGCTAGTCTCAGCCTTATTAGCTGTCACTTTATCAACAATATCAGATTGTTGATTTGTCTTATTTACACTTGACAAAGTTGTTTTTACAGGAGTACTAGCTAAAGTGTTAGTACTACTAATATCTACACTTTGTTTTTCATTGTTTTGAGTGCCTTTCTCTTTTCTGTTACTAGAATTTACATCCACTGTTTTATCCTTTTGTTTGACGACTCTAGGCTTGGTTGTAGTGCTGTTTTGCGAAGATTTGTCAGAGGTTTTGTTGTTGGGGGTTTGTTGACCGGTTTTTAGTCTAAGGTCATATTATTTTTGAGACTCTATGATGACATTCTCCATGTCTTGATAATAATTTTCATCATCATCTCTTTTGTCATCATAGGGTGTGTATAGACCTTGTTTTCTACCATAATGAATCTCAAATTCATCATTGTTTATCCCCAGCATGTTGATATCATCTTCCTCTGCTATTTCATCTGTTTCCTCAACCTCGCTTACATAGTTTTGATGAAAGGGAGGAGTGATCTACTGATCATCTTCCCTAGGTCTGTTTGGAGGTTGGTTTCTCCTAAAATTCTGGTTTTGGTTTTGGTTTCTATTTTTAGGAGCAGTTTGGTTTTGATTTTCTTGTTCTCTCTTCATTATGCTCATATCTTTCATCATTTCTTCCATCATTCTCTCCATCTTTGATTTGGAAGTAGAAGGTGTGGACTCCTCTCTAAAAGATACTCTCTTTTCGGTTTTCATTCTTGCTCTCTTCTCCATTAAGTTGACTTCCACAGAAAGAGCACCTTTTTTCATATCTTCAAGAGTTGCAAAATCTCTCTCTCTCAGCTGATAGGTCATGTCAGAGTCAAACCCTTTAGGAAAATTGTTTAAAGCTGAGCCCTGTGGAGGTTTTAGTTCCGGGGAAAGTACATTATACACACTATTGAATCTCGTGCAATAAGCTTGCAAACTTTCCCCAGTGTTTCTATGGAGGTTCTTATAGTCAGAAAGGACTTGGAGAGGGTTTTTTTTTACTTCCCATTTGTTTAAGAATGTTTGATGGAAGGCTTGGAGATCATTAATACTATGGGGGGCTAGGCCTTTGAACCATTTTCTTGCTTCTCCCCCTAAGCTCTAAGCAAATAACCTAAGCTTGACAGAATCATCATCAATTTCATTTCTGTCAAAGTAGTCATTCATCTTATCCACATGTTGTGATGCAGTTGTAGCATTGCTAGCATCATATAATGGAATTTTGGACTGATAGTCCATTGGAAGATTGACTAGTGGTGCAGGAAGGACTAGGGGAGCATACCATGCTGCCATGATATGTGGTGGGGGTGGATTCAAAAGGAGTGGATTAACAACAGGAAAAGTGGGCTGAAGTGAAGTGGTTTGAACAATGGATGTAGGGTGAGGAGAAGTGGATGGACCAGGAATAGACTGCTGAGTTGATCTTGGATGAGAGACACCTAAGTTGTGAAGGAAATGTAAATCAGGAGGTGTTGTTTCTCTGCTACCAAGAGGTTCACTTGTTTGAGGAGATGATAGTGAAGACTCATAATCTAATTGATCTAAATCACCAAGAGACCTAGTTCTAAATGGATTTACTAAGTAAACTTGAGATGGTTGTAGAGATGAAAGATTTTCAGGAACTGAATTAGCTCTCAAGGGTGATCTGAAAATAGTTGAAAATTTAATCCTAGGAGACTTCCTAAGGAAACTTTCTGGGTTATCAACTATCTCAGGTGGATCAGGGTCAGGATAGGCTCTAGTGTGAATCTTTCTAGGAGCTACTATGCTGTGTTTTTCAGACCCAAATAAACAAGAAAAGTTTGACCAGATATGACAATCTTTAAGAGGTCAACTATTCTGTTTGCACAATTTTAATCCTACAGTCCTCTAACCGAATTTGAACGATATTACAATGATAAGGGTTCTTCCTAGTGGAGTCTTAAGGTATGTTTTAGGATTGTGGAGTCGCTAAGTGGAATTTTTTAGCTCCTTTGGAGGTAAAAGGTTTTATGGTCCAACACCATGTTTATTGAATTCCAATCTGAAATATTTTTTGGTTTTTTCTAAGTTATTTTTCAGTTATGTGGTTTCTAAGAGTATCCTAACTCTATTTCAAAACTTAGCTACGGTTGTGAGACAAGGACAGTCTACTCTTATGGCTAAGCTAGCTGATTTTTCAAGGTTAGATAAAGTCTTAAGAGAATCCTAGGGTTTACCTAGTTTGTCACTGATCCAAACAAGTTTTACCATGATTACCTCTCTTAGGTAGTGCTTGAAAAGGCTGCTTTTTACTCTCAAAGTTTTATAAAAATGAAAATGATTTTGGGTTTGAGTCCTCAATGGAGTCGCTAGAAATGTTAGGAATCTGTAATCAACAATATTAGGAAAGTCCAATCACAGAAACAACATCGTTTCAACCAAATTTGGGATTCTAGGATCTAGCCCTCCTAAATCCGGAGAGGGATCTCTCCAATAAGTGCAAAGATGGATTTGTCTTTGAAATTTGGGGTAACAATATTAGGCTAGTTATGAAGACTAAGGGTTTGTTTTTTTTTTGGATGGTTGAGCATGAATACTATTTGAGGTGGAAAGTCCTAAGTGCAAAGAGTTTCAAAGGTGAGAAGTTGCAAGTGAATAGAACAGTTAGGCTAGAAAGATAGATATAACGCTAGTTTTTAGTCCATTGGGCTATGGAGTCGTAACAGGGCTTTAATTGAGCAACAACATCAAGAGTGGTCCAAGGGGAAAGTCATCTACACCACAAGATTATTGAGATTAAAATGATGGAATGGAAACAATAAAGTGTTGGAGATGGTGGAAACTGATAATAATTTCACAAAGGATTTATAGTCAGTCCAAACAAGAAAATCCTCTTAAGTAACTATTTAAAACCAACCAAGGGCAGGGCTAGCCATTGACTTCTTGGGCAAGTTCATATTAAAGTAGCTTAATTGACCAACAATCCAGTAATCCACATAATTACCTTTAGAAAGTATGAAAACATATAAGAGAAGACAGAGTGTAAACTTAAGATCAGATAAAGTACTTTTAAACCTAGTCTGCTTTCAGTTAACACCAAGGGAAACTTTCAGAATCTGCCTTTGGAGAATAGAACCTAGAAACAGGGAAAACCATCACTTTCCTAGTCTAACTTTAATAAGAAAATAAGGAAAATAACTTTCAAGAACAATGTTTAAAGAAAACAGTAGGACGAGGGAACTCCAGCGTTCCTAACTGCTTAAACTATATTAAATCACTCTTAAATAAACAAATTGGAGGAAAACATTGAGATAGAGCTTTTCAGTCAGAGAAGGTTACTGATGTACAGTAGGTCCTAACTCTATAAATGTTGTTCTTTATCAGAGAATAGTGAACAACATGACATACATAGAAGGAAAACAATAACAAAGAAAGGGGCACTTCACTAGTGATATAGACTAGGATCCCAAGAAACAACTTGTTATTGATGTCAAACCAGTTACAGTACTCAGGTCCAATGTTTTAGTTCAGCAATCATCTTCACTATCCAGCCTAACTAATCTAACACAAACAGAGCTTCAAGGGCTAGTCAACACTATTTATAGACAGAAGTCTCAAGCTCAATTACATTAGAATGTTCAGCAACCTAATCAACCAATAGTTTCTCATCTTCTACAGAAGTATTTATAGAAGAATGATGAGGGGAGATCTGATAAAAGATCTCTCGAGGTAATCAATACAAAGTAATGACTTCTTGGTCTTTTGAGGGGCTCAATGGAGAAGCTCACAAACATTCTGGTCCATATTAATTGTTTTACATTTATGAATTAAGCTCAGTGGGAGATTTTATTGACTTTAAGGCTCTGTGTCATGTTTGGAGTAACTCTGCAAATATTTTTAGCATTTAAGTTCCTTGCAGAAGTAACTCTCTGGCTGTGTGGAGATGAATATCTGATTCTTCTCAATAACTTCGGCCTTTGTTGAATGCTTTGAGGCACAGGTGGCACTTATGGTAGCTGGGAGGAATCAATTCGCCTCAAATGTGGCGGTGGAGGCCTTTCTGTCTGTTTAAACAGTTATGATTTTCTTTAATTGTGTTTTAATTCTGGGAATTAGGCTTTTGATAATCATTCTTAGCCGTAATTCCCAAATCTGTCTTCAATCTTCTATTCTGTTGCGCTCTGTTCTTCAACACTGATACTCTTTTAACCGTGTTTTTAATAAAATAGTGTCTTGTTGATGTGCAGGGCTGCGCTAGGATTTTAAAGGCATCAATGCCCATGAAGCATTGATAAAAAATCGAATCCAAACCTTACGAATAGTCTCCATGATAAATCAAAGGCACAGAAAATGGCTTCTCCAGCCTTCAACATTTCTTTCGAATAAATGGAAAAACCATTAATCCCTGCAAAATACACAAAATATTAGAAAATCCTGCATTTTAAGGTTTAACTACTTTCAGAAGGTGGGGAAGGAGCATAGCCGTTGGATGAAAGCATCCAACGGTGGAGATTTATTAAGAGGAGGTTAAAGAAGAGCGGGGAAAATGAACAAGTCGAAGTGATTTTGGACCGTCCGATCTGGACACATGGACGGTCCGGATTCAATCGGAGGATCACAATCGGGGGTGGCAAGCAAATGCACCGATTGAAACATGCGATGCGATGAAGCGCAGACCGTCGATCTAAAGATTAGATCAACAGTGGAGAATAAATCGGGGAAAGGCCGATCGGGGGAAAGAATAAAACGCAACGATGAAAAAAAATGCGATGCGAGTTTGCACGAGCCGTTGATCTGAGGATCAGATCAACGGTGGAAAATGAATCGGGATATGGCCAATCGGCGGGAGCAATCAAGTGTATGCAATTCAAAACTCCAATGTGATGGAGTGTTGGCCGCTTGATCGACTTTCGATCAACGGCGGGGATTTATTTTAGAATGAACCGCCGGAAAAACCCTTACGATATATGAAAACTCAAAATTTTGAAATAAAACAAAGGTTTTATGCTTCGGGGGGGGGGGGGGGGGCGGAATATATGTATAAGGCGGATAGGCACCCGACTGCGGGGCATTTGGATACATGGAATACAATGGGCCCGGGGTTTATAAAAACAAAGGCCAATCGCAATCGGAGCTTTTTGGAACATGGCAAAGACTTGCGCACTTGAATCTTTCCGATGCTATAAGCGCTTGCCCAGGACTATAACTCTTGGTCCTGGGCATAGGGTATATGAAATGAAAAGTGGTGGGGCGGAAACATAATACAGGGACTTAATCACATCGGAAGTTTTTTATGCGGTCCTTCAATCAACCCATTGAAATATCCTGATGCGATTGCGCGATCGGTCTTTTTAATCTACCCATTTATATTCAACATGTGATTCTAACTTATTGGAACAAAACTTTGGATAAATGGTTTTTTTGGTTTTACAAAGGAAAAGACCACCGGGGAAAAAATATTACAAAGTTTTAAGCACCAGAGGCGGGCCCACAGGATATTTATATAAAGGCTAATCGCATCGGAGTTTATATGTGACACGAAACTTATGCACCATCGAAAGTTTCCGATGCGATAAGCGCTTGGGACCATAACTCTTGGTTTTTCACAATGAAAGCATGAGATCTGGAGTTTATAATAAAGGGAACTGGTCGCGTTGGGGTTTTTATAATGCAAAGGCTTAATCGCATTGGAACTTTCGGAACATGGCAAAGACTTGCACGCTTAGATTTTTTTGCGATGCGATAAGCGCCGAGAAGTTTTAGCGCTTGGTTCCGCGGTGTGGGCATGTGGGGGAACTGGTTTTGAAACTTAGCCCAAGGGGGCTCAAGCCCTTAGTAAATAAAAAATTTGTTTTTTATGACTTTTTCAGAGTTTTCAATGGATTTGGGGGTTTCGGTAAGGTTAAAGAGTGAGTCTTTAACTTTGTAAAAGTGATTTCCATGAAGGGAAGAAGAGAAATCATAAAAAAAAGGGAGTTTTATGAAGAAAAAGAGAAGCAAATGAAGGCTAGTTTTGAGTGGAGGAAGGGGAAAAATGATGATTTTCAGCAGTCTTTTCTCATGGAATTATCAAAATTTCTAAGTATAAAATGGGAACAGAAATGAAGATTTTGGACAGAGGCATGAGGCCTTCAAGAGTCTTCAAGAGCCAACAATTTTTAGCAATGAAATTTGTTCCTTGAAGGCTCAAAAAGTCTTAGCCACCTTTTGCTATAACAAATTTTATAGGTGGCTAACACACCCTTCTGCCAATATTAAATTTTCAACTCTAAAATAACATTCGACCTTTTCACTTAATGAAAAAAATTTCCTTCGAGGAGGGGGGTAAGTGGCAGCCTCCAAGCTAGCCATGTTTCCTCTTCCCATTAGCTCATTCCCAACCAATGAAATTGCAATAAGTCACCCACTCAGCAAGCAACCATGAAGTGACACTTGTCATAGTGTCATTGAGAAAATTGAAGGAAAATTTTGGGAATATTATTTTTTTGTTTACTACGCTACCATGTCATCGTTTTTTCATTTCTGCAAAACTTTTAACTGTTTAGAAAAATGAATAGCAGGCTCTATCTTCCTCATATGGAGTCGGCTTTTGAAGAAATGAATTGCGCTGGATTCCTAGCGATGAGAATTAGGGGAATTGTGAGGTCTAAAATGGACCTCCTAATGAAATTATAAAATAATAGTGGAAATAATAAAATAATAATTGATTAGATCATAAAATTTTAAAGGGAAAAAGGAAAAAAACTACTTTTCAACTGTATTTTCAACTTATCTCCGAAATTTTTTACTCAAATTTCGCGTGGGAGTACTCGTTGGATGCAAAATTTAATTCCTCATCCAAGGAGTAGCCATGTTGCATACTTTTGATGGATTCTTCTACACGAAAACTGAGAAATACATGAAAAACATGATTTCAATCACGTTTTTTCATGTCTTTCTCATTTTTTGTGTAGCAAGGTCCATCAAAAGTATGCAACATGGGTAATCCTTGGATGAGGAATTAAATTTTGCATCCAAAAAATACTCTGACTCCAAATTTGAGGAAAAAATTTGGGAGATAAGTTGAAAATATGAGTTGAAAAAGTAGTTTTATTATTTTATTATTTTTAAATATTTTTACCCTTTTACTTAAGAAACGGTGAATCATCCGCCATGGTTGAAATAATAATCTTGAATCCTGTTGGTTCTTATAAAGTTTATTTTGGTTGTACATTTTTCTTAGGAGGCTCATTTTAGTCCTCAAAATTCCCTTAATGCACTTCACGGTCATTTAGGTTCGAATTGATTTTGAGCACTTCCATTTTTGAACTTAACACTGAGCACTTGATCATTCCTCCCCACTAGAAGCCTTTTTGACCCCAAAATATCTTTGATTACTAAATATGTGGATGAGGGTACAGTTTCCTCTCCTTCTAGTCTCAATCCACTGAAATTTTCCCATTTTGATCGATTTGAGATTTTCACAAAAACTAATATTTTTCCTTAACCCTTGAGACCCTCTCTTGTTGTTGTAGACTCCGTCATGCTAAAATTTCCCTCAATTTTCAAATAAGCAAGTTTTCCTTGCAGAAACAAACTTGTTCCCGCCTTAGTCGTCAATCAAAGGAAACTTGAAAACTGTATCACCTCAAACATTGTCTTCATGGTGATTCTTAGCTAATCTTGCTTTATACTTGCGTCAACTTCTGACCAAGTGTTTTCACCATTTCCATGTACATTTTTTAAACAAAAAAAAGTACTTGTGGGACCTATTCCTTCTTTATCAAATTTCTTTGGAGCTTTCTCTTTGACCTTTTCTCTCTCCTGCACCGACATCTTGCTTCCAACACTCCTCAACACTGATGTTGACTGCTGCAAATCTTTCACATATTTACCTCCTTTCAAAGGCAACCTGTCAGAGTCCTGAAACATCTTATTACAAGCATAAGAAGCTTCAATGAAATCTAATTCTTCATTAAATACATATTTTTGAAAGGTCTCATTCAAAACATCTCTATTCTTGATAATTAACAAAGTTAAATTTTTACTTGCATTCACTATTCTCTTCATTTATCCTGCATGTATAAGAGACAAACTTCTCTTCTTCTTATGCACTAAAACTATGTAGTCAATTCCATCCTTAAACAAGTGATACTTATTCTCATGGCGATGAAATACCACTTTCCTATCTTAAAGATAAGGACTTCCCAAAACAATACCTGAAATCTCAAGTGGCACTACATCAAGTTCAACTTTGTCAAGAAAGTTTGAATTGATTGCAAACCTTAGAATGCACTTCATTATTACCTGCAAGTTTGAATTCTTGCATATCCACCCTAAAGGATAAGGTATTGGATGTATAATAGTTTCAAGGTTTATCTCCTTAACAAAGTCTTCAGAAATCGAATTATATTGAGAACCACTATCAAATAGTGCGTCTATATTGGTATGTTTAGAAAAAAATATAATATTAAAGAGTTCAATTTTTGTATCTTCATCTTGAGTTACATTCAAAGAACTAGTACCTGATATGTTCTTACCTTTCAAACCCATTGTTGTAATCTTGGTTTCAACTTCTGAATCTTAAACTAATTCATGTTCAATGATTGCAACAAATTTCCCTTTCTCTTTGGCTTTAAGTTTGTTTGGCTTCAACTCTGGATGGAGTTTCCAACAATGGTCTTCATCATGGCCATTATTAGAAAAAATTTTACATGTGAGTTTATCTTTTTTTTTATATAGAGCTATTTCTATTTCCTCTTCCATTAAACTTGCCCTTTCCTTTACCCTCAGACTCAAAGGAACTATCACTTTTATCATCTTCATTTTTTTCCCTCTTTCTTCTAGATGTGTTGCTTGAACACAAACCTCATATAAGTTTGTGGATTGAACATGAGAAGAGTATGTCTAAGGTAACTATGCAAACACCCAAATATAATTTAACAAATTTTCTTGCGAATACAAATTGACACCCAAATTAAAAGCTCCTCTCCTAAATTCATGAGTATAATATTGCACACTTTTCGCTTTCAATTATCTAAAATTATTCCAGTCCATAATGGCTTTTTGCATGTAAGCTAGAGGATAGAATTTCCTTTTAATAGCAGCAATAAAATTTGATCAAGACATTGAGATATTACCATGGTTTTTAATCTCTTCTTCAATCCTTGGTTCCCACCATACAAGTGTTGATCCCTCCGTACTCAAGGAAGCCAATTGAAAATTTATGTCATCTTCTTGAAGGTTCTTAATTCTAAAATAAACCTCCAATTGATGAATACAATTATCTAGTTTCTCTACATTCACTTCACCATTATACATTGGAAGCTCAATTTTGACATCAAGTTTGAGTAAGGTTCCTTTTGGGGTTTTTGAGTGAGTATGGGTGGTTTTGGCTGTGGAAGTGGAAGATGATGCTGATGGTCATGCTGAGGATGATGATGAAGATGGTGGAGATGGAGGAGTCTTTCCTCTACTACCATTTGAATCCTTCTCTTCATCCTTTTTTTCTTTTGAGGTTCCCTCTAAATGTGGAGAGTTAGAATTCCCTTCAACCATCCTAGTGCTCCTCTCTTCAAAGAGGATCTTAAAAATTTCATTTAGGTCATAGAAAGCCTTCTTTTATTCTTCCTCTTCTGAAAGATCTTCAGTCTCTCCTACACCTGACATGATGTTTATGGATTCAAGCTTAGATTCTGGTGCAACTTGTACCTCAATCTTAGCTAGAGATAAAACTTGAGGTGCTTTGAGTACAGTTGTGAGGGAAACTTTGGGTGGATATGGTGGCCTTGTGGCTCTCCCTCTTATGGTCCTAATCTCAGGAGTAGAAACCAACAATTTTCCTTATCCTCTCTACAACTTTAAGCTTGTAAGCATAACAAAATTGAAACCATTAAAACCCTACTTGGACAAAACTCAAGAAAATATCAAGCAAATAACCTTTTCTCTAATACCACCTTGATATGAATCTGAATGTTAGTTTTTCTATGCTAATTTCATCTTCAGAATTATATACAATTGATGATCATTTGATTCATGTGCATAGGTTTCCTTATGGTGTTTGTGAGTGTTAAACAGGAAATTCTGTCAATTTTTATGCTAAATTCATGAGAATTTTAACATTAAAACAAAGTATTGAACAAAAACAATAAAATGTACAAAAAAACATCAAACGATCCATTAACATAGTATTTTTATCAAGGTGTTCACCCCTCCTGGGCTACATCTCCTTGGTCTAGCTTCCATGGCTTGGGCCTCTGTATTAGCTCAAAATGGAAAAAAGTGATGTTTACACTCTTCTACTGCTCTTGAAACCTGCTCCAACAAGCTCAGAATGTATAATCATCTAGGATAGACTCTTTCTAAGCCTAATTTGGTCGAAATATGCCAAAGTTATGGTCATTCAATTCTGGCCTAGGAATCTCCTCCAAAACTAGAAAGCTCTAGTTAATTCTGCTAATTTTGGACTTCCACCGCAAATGGTGGACTCCACCGCTAAGATAACTACAGTTTAATTACAAGATAAGCATGGTTTAAGTGGAGTTTAGGCGTGTTAATCATGATTAACATAATCTGCATTAAATATTTTATTAAAGCATTTTGAACCTTGATTAAGGTTAATAAAACCCGTGTTTACTACTAACCACGACACATTTGGTTAGGCCTCTGCCTGGTCACGGGAACGTAGTCCTATAGATTGAGGGATGGCCCTCTTTACCCCTGCCACAAACCATATATTAATTGAAATATATTCCAAGGGCGTAATATTGTAAGGAACAATAGCGCAGTATGTTGGTAAGTTATGTTGTTTGTGTGGGGGAGGTCAGTGGGAAAATTAAAGGAATATTATGGGAATATTATTTTTTTGCTGACTAGGCTACCATGTCATCATTCCATCATTTCTACAGAAAATTTAGTTGTTCAGAAAAATGAATAACATGCTTTATCTTCCTCATAGAAAGTCTGTTTTCGATTAAATGAATTGCACCAGATTCCTGGCGACGAGAAATTTGTGGTAATTCAGATTCCAATTGATTCTGATCAATTCCATTTTGAGATTAACACTGAGCACCTGATCATCATAGGTCGTGAGGTGGCTAAGATTATCGACAAAAACAAACCCACAGCCATACACCATTGGGTGACTTCACCAAGGACAAGATCTCCTTGTCACCTGGCTGTGCCACCTTCCCTACATCATCAAGCCCTTCACGGATGAGGTATTATGTTACACTGATCCTCTTGATGTTTGTGTTGCATTATTAGGGCAACCATACTTTTGTAAGAGAAATGTTGTGTATGAGTCCCAACCTCATATTGTTATTGTTACTTTGGGAAATAAGTTGTGCATGATACTAGATGTAGCACCACCTGCCACCTTCTCTTTGGTTATGCAAAAAAATGCATTAAGATCATTCCTTAAACCGAGAAATTTGTTTTCCTGATGATACGCCCTCAAGGAAAGAATAATACTGTGGCCACGACTTCCAGGCAGGGCTCCTCCTCATGAAAACAACAAATGGACAAGGTCATGGAGGAGTATGGGGACATCCTCACCTAACCCACAGGGGTGCCTTTGCACTGTCAAGTCAAGAATCCCATCGATATGACCCTAGGTGCATCGCTTCCCGATGGAACAATCTATTGGCGCCCTAGTCCAAATAATGATGAAATCAAGAGGCTAATTCAGGAGCTGTTATGGAAAGGTCACATCTACTTAAGTTCATCGCCCTGTGGGAGCCCAATTGTGTTAGTGTAGAAGAAGGATGGGACTTGGAGACTATGTATTGACTATTGGGCATTGAAGAAGATCATTGTATAGAATATGTACCCGATCTGATGCATTGATGACCTTCTGGACCAACTCAAGGGGGGAAAATATTTCAGCAAGATCAAATTGAAGTCCGGGTATAACCAAGTACCAACCAAACCCTCTGATGCGTGGAATAATACCTTCAAATCAAAGGAGTGCCTTTTCAAATGGCTGGTGATGCCTTTCGGGTTGATGAAATCCACTGCAACCTTCACGAGGATGATACACGATATCTTGGGGCCATTCACCAACTCATTTGTAGTAGTGTATTTGGATGAAATTATCGTTAGGGTAATTTTGAGGTCTAAAATGGGCCTTCTAAGGAAATTATAAAATAAGAGTGGAAATAATAAAATAATATTTCACTACATCATCAAAATTTAGAGGGGAAAAAAAAAACTACTTTTTCAACTCATATTTTCAACTTACATCCTGAAGTTTTTAGTCAAATTTTGAGCGGGAGTACTCGTTGGATGAAAAATTTAATTCGTCGTCCAAGGAGTACCCATGTTGCATACTTTCGACGGATCTCGCTATACGAAAAATGAGAAATACATGAAAAATGTGATTGCAATCATGTTTTTTCATGTATTTCTAATTTTTCGTGTAGTAGTGTCGATCAAAAGTATGCAACATGGGTAATCCTTGGATGCAGAATTAAATTTTTCATCCAACTAGTGCTCCCACTCAAAATGTGAGTAAAAAATTTGGGAGATAAGTTGAAAATATGAGTTGAAAAAGTAGTTTTATTATTTTTTTATTTTTAATCTTTTTACCCTTTTACTTAAAAAAATGGTGAATCATCCCCCATGGTTGAAATAATCATCTTGAATCCTATTGGTTCTTATAAAGTTTATTTTTATTGTAAATTTTTCTTAGGAAGCCCATTTTAGACCTTAAAATTCTGCTAATGGATCTTCAACCAGACTTGGGAAGAGAACCTCCATCACATCCGACAGGTCGTCCAAACACTGTGGCAACACAAGTTGCATGCCAATTTGGAGAAGTGCACTTTTGGCATGACCTAGGTTCAGCGTCTGGGATACATTATTGATGAGCGGGGGATGCATGTGGATGCGACCTTCAGGAGGATGTTGGATGACATCTCGGGGCCATTCATGAACTCATTTGTAGTAGAGTACTTGGATAACTTGGGAAGAGCACCTCCACCACAACTGACAGGTCCTCCAAACACTGCAGCAACACAAGTTGTGTGCCAATTTGGAGAAGTTTACTTTTGGCATGACCCATGTTCAGTATATGGGATACATTATTAATGTGTGTGGGGTTCATGTGGATCCAGCCAAGATCCAAGTCATTCGGGATTGGCCAACCCCAACCACTCTAACATAGCTCCATAGATTTCTGGGTCTTGCTAATTTCTATTGCAGGATGGTGTTAGGATTATCTCATATCACTTGACCCATGAGTCATGTCACCAAGGGAGGAGTGAAAGAAAAATTATTTTGGTGTGATTCTCAACAGAAGGCATTTAGAGAGTTGAAACATCACGCCTGCTCCACCCCACTAATCACATTACCAGACTTGCAACAACTAGTTAAGATCAAGACGATGCCTCTGAATATTCTCTTGGCGAAGTTCTTACTCAATAGGGGCATCCAATGGCATATCACAGTGAGACATTTTCCGACATAGTTTGGAAGTATCCCAATTATGAAAAAGAGATGTATTCGATTGTTCAAGTTTGCCGAAAATGGAAGCATTACATTTTGGGGAAGGAAATAGTCATCCAAACATACCATCGACCCCTGCAATTCATATAGACACAAGGAAAGTTACAGAAATATCGCCATCATAAGTGGTCAACATATCTGCAATAGTTTCACTTGAACATCAAGTAAAAGAAGGGCAACACCAATAATGTTGCAGACTAACTTAGCCGACCATCGATCGTGGCACTAACCACCATGCTCAATTGTTGTGGGCATGAGACTTTTGATTAGCTTCTTCTCTACAAAAGTTATCCAGAATTTCACTACACATATAAGACGCTCTTAGGGGGTGAGAAAGTTCCAAATTTTCACCTCCAAGATGCACCGCTATGTCACGTGGGACACTTTTATGTTCCTTCAAGTGAGCATGCCAATATTATTTGGGAAGCACACTACAGTTGGGTCACTAGGCATTTCGGGGTCGAGAAAATAGTGGTAGTCTTGCAAAAGTATTTCTATTGGTCAAACCTTTCATAGGATGTCAGGAAGTACATCAGATCCTACACTGCCTACATCATTGCCAAATCACCCATCAAGAAGCAAGTCCTCTATACTCTGTTGAATACCCATGGTCAACCTTGGGAATCCATCTCCATGGATTACATGTCAGACCTTAATTCTACTAAGCATGGAAGTGACTTTGTTTTCGTGGTCATCAACAGATTCTTGAAGATGGACGTTATGGCACCCTGCAAGAAAAATATCATAGTAGAAGCCACTGCTAAAATCTTCTTTGAAAAAGTGTGGGTACATTTTTGGATCCCGCAGTCTATCATCTCAGATCCGGACAGTTGGCTCCTCAGTAAATATTGGTCCAACTTCTCTCCAATGCTAGACAACAAGATCACCAAGTCCATAACTTTCCATCTCCAAGCTGATGGCCAGACAAAGGTCGTCAACAGGATGATCATACAAATTCTATGCATCTACAACTCAAAGCATACACGCACATGGGATGAGAGCTTTCCCTATGTATAACATTGCTGTAAGCGAGTGCTCGACAACTCAATCGACCACAACCCCTTTCAGGTGGGCTTGGGATTCCAACCAATATATCCCATTGACGTAGCCATGCCATTTGTGGCTACTCAGGCCGATACGAATCATGTATAGTTTGAGCCTAACAAGGCAAAAAAATTCAATGAGCGCATTAATCACATCCGCCAATAGGTTCATGACATATTAGACAGAGCCAATCCTAAGTATAAGCAGTGACATGATCAAGATTGGGTTCCAGACAACTTCTATGTGGGCAAAAAAGTGTGGCTACATATACAAAAGAAGCGCCTTACTGGACCCCACCGCAAGTTTTTCCCGCTCTGATATGGGCCATACACCATCACCAAGGCTATACGAGACAATTCCTTTGAGATGAATATTCCACCATTTCTTTGTCTACATCCAATGTTCAATGTGGACCACCTTCGGCCGTATTTTCGACCTCTACTGGACACATCCGACATGGTATAACAACTCACACCAATAGAGTTAAACCCAGACTACATGGAACAAGCCACAACTAGTCGGATCATGGACACATAGATCAAGAAAAACCACTAGCAAAGGATCCAACTATATTGAGTTATCAAAGGAGGCCAACCACTTCACCACGGCAAGTGGCTCACCAGCAACCAAGTTCAACAGAAGTTTCATCATCTCATGGAAGAACTCAATGTAATGGGGACCATTGCTTCCTAAGGGTGGGATGAATGATATAGGTGGATATTGGTGGCCACCTCCCTATTCCATTGGAGCCCAACATTTTTTGTTTTAGGTTTTTAGTTTCCTTAATTGTAGCACAATTTACTATTTTTGGTAGTTTTTTGGGTCCTGAACTTCTAGAGCCGTTTTGAGGCCCTAAACAACATTTTTTTGGAAAATCACGCTCGAAAATGTGAGTCTTTTACTCAACATCCATTGTCAACAGTTGTAGTCCTTGGATAGATCTTTCTAATGAGGTAGCATGCGCATCAAACGAAGATCATATGCCAAAGTTACGATCTCGGGAAATTGATGTACCAATTTACTCCAACAGGGCCCATAGCTTGGTGTTTGATCTCCTAGGGTTAGACTTTTGGATGTTTAGGGTGTTCCAGTGTTTCTCAATAATAAATAGGCCTTCGAGCCTCATTGTAGCACAACTTAGAAGCCTGTAGCCGCCATATCCTTTCTCAGAGATAAGCTACTAGCGCCCTACCAAGTTTATTTCCATTTTTTCTATAAGCATATTTCAATTATGTGATATTAATGAAATGAAGTATTATTTCTATTGCATCTCTACATTTATGTGTATTTCTATATTTTATTGCATTCTTGCATAAGTCTGGATAACCTACCAATAAAAGAATTCATAGCATTTCAGGGCATAAGGGCAGACAAAACAGTGATCAAATTGGAAGAAAATATTAAGACTCTAGGATCCAATGGCCGCATCATGGGCATGCACTTCTCTACAATGGTTGCACTCAATCCTCCTTATTCAATTTCCAATCTCAGGATCTATGATATTCTTAATAGCAAGAAACTTGACGACCATGATCATTGTGAAATATAGCTTAAGTTCAATGTTGCTGTGTTGGTCAACGTTATGTAGGGAGCTATCATCGAGGGAAGAGCTTCCATTTGAGAAAACCCAATCAATTGAGAAAATGATGGAGTGGGAGTTCATTCCAAGTTTGAGAAGGAGTCCACAACTCCAATCCCAATGACCTACGTTATGTTGCTTTGTCGAGTAGGAAACCGAATTCAAGCCAATTGTAGAAGTTTTAATCCACTTGTTATTGTTGATGGGTAGAGAATATGTATTTGTTAGCACGTATTATTATTCATATGTTATGGTGAAGTTGTATTAAAAAAAAAAATTGATGCATAACCCCAAAGAAAAGGAAAAATAAATAACAAAGTAATGTGACACTTCACACTCTTGGAGCATTAGTCACATGTAGTTCTTAATAAGGTCAAGCTGGTGTGACCGGTCGTGCTCCGAGAGCATCAATACAAGTTATTTTATGTGAGGTCAAGTTGTAGAATTGTCTATTGAAGACATTTTGTACCCACGATGGAAGTAATGCTTCCATGTCATGTGTAGTTTTCATTATGAGCCATGAGGAGTGAATCTAGATTTTGTTGTTTCCTATGTATAAGTTGTAGTTGTGATCAAGATGTGTCCAAGTCACTGATTTATGTCCTATATATTTATAACTATTATGATCAATAAATATATCACACTATATAATTTATGTTGTGTGTAATAACTCTCATATGTCTAATTTGTAATATAACTAATTAAACTGATATCTCACTCAAACTAAAATTTAATATATATATATATATATATATATATATATATAGATATAGATATAGATATAGATATATATATATATATATATATATATATATATATATATATATATATATATATATATATATATATATATATATATATATATATATATATATATATATATATATATATATTATTCTAATATTTTATTAATATTTTAATGTCACATTACAAATTAACAACTCACACAATTAAAACCAAACCAAAGAACAAAATTTATTATTATTATTATTAATGCTAAATTATAATTTTATAGCACCAAAATGAAAGAAAATATTCAAATCTTAAGAAAACCATTACTCTATTATGTAAATTTGAAATCATTGTTTTAATTTAAAATTCAAATCTATATAATTAATTATATATAAATTTTAAATTTTAAAAATAAAAATTATCAATTCAACATTATAAAAATCAATTTTTTAAAATAAATTATTAATATTAAAATAATATATATATATATATATATATATATATATATATATATATATATATATATATATATATATAATTTATTTTTAGGTGGTTAGGTAAAATTGTTGTAAATTTTGTTTGTTTGTGATATGATAATTTATAATGTTTTGATAAATATTGTTATAATGTTAAATTATTTTTGAACATTTATAAATTTTTAAGTGAATATAGCTCTAAACTCACTTTATACAAACAACCCCACTTTAATCTTCAAAAACTAATTAATTTTCTAAGAAAAAAAATAATCCCGATATTACTCGATACTCGTTGTTTTTTTGAACTGAATACTCTTTATTTTCTCAATAAAGAAAATCAATAATTGTAATTCTTACAGACAGCATCGAGCAGGAAATTAGATAATCAATTTTTTTAAATACAAATATGGTAATTCTTACCTACAACATCCAGCCGAAAATTAGATAATCAAATTTTTTAAATACAAATATAGTAATATAGCCATACTCGAGAATCATTATTTTCCAAGTAAAATCATGGTAATTGTTAAATGAAACGTAGACTAATACTTATCGCTTCTTCAGAATTAGTGCTGCTCCAAAATCATGTTAATTTTTAAATGGAGCATGATTATTACTCGATGTTCACCCAATAATTACAGCATTGATTACCAATAATTATTAAAATTCTTAACACCAATGTAGAATAATTATTTTCTATCGTGTAATGCAGTAGAGTTGTTGTTTATTAAATATAGTATAAAGTGTAATTCAAACGTTTTGTTTTTAATTTACATGAGTTATATTACATAGTTGGCTTATAATTAGTTATATCACAGTTTATTTATGATTATCGTATTTTTTAACACCAATGTAAAATATTTGTTTTTTTCACTAAATAATGTATAACCATGACTGTTTATTAAATATAGTAAAATGTGTAATTGAGAAAAAAACAACAATAGTAAGTATGAGAAGAAAAACCACTTGCAGAGCGCTTGAGGTTAACAGAAAATATGCAGCCATCCAATAAGAAAATAAACCGTAGAGAAAAGGTTGTCTGGGAGAACCTGTTCGAATCTAGGTTTTGCCAGTCAGGTTCGGCACCTCTTCCAAACGTTCTTGGTTGGTTCCTCCATCGGGCGAAAATATATTTAAATCTTATCAAAAGAATAGACATGAATTTTAATTTTTTTAAATATTATTTCAAAAAAATTTAAGATTTTAAATTTATTTATGCATATTAAATAATAAAATGAATATAATTAAGATAAAAATTAATTTATTGTGTAGGGAGATATTGATAGGATAAAATAATTTTGTTACTTTTTATATATAGTTTTAAAAATATTTCTCACATTACTAGTCTTTTTTACTTTTTAAATCAATAATTTTAAGACTTTTTAAATCAATAATCTTAACACTTTTCTCTCTCTACCTTTTAAACATAAAATAGAAGGTTGCAAATTTCATATTAGTCTCTTCTATTAAATCATATATATCTCAATACATCAAAAATAAAAACAAGCAATATGACAAAATAACATTATAAAATTATTATAAATAATAACTATAAAATAAAATAAAAAATTTATTCCAGAGGACAATAGTCTTTTCCTCCCAAAAAAAATTAAAAAAAAAATTAAAAAAATAAATTAAAAACCAATTTCTAAATTAAAATTAGTCATCAAGAGGAGCCTATTTGCACTCACAAATGGAGAATTGTTGATTGGAAGTTGCCGTTCATTACTCCTGATTTATTGAAGAGAACTCCCAGTACAGGCATATTAAAAGAAAGTTTACATTATTAAAAAAAAAAGTCTTCCAGCGAACTCGAGTAAAATTAAAAGAAAATTTAAAGATAAGAAGGAAACATACTTAAAGTTGAGTAAAATTAAAAAGAAAATTTACCAATTGGAAGGAAACTTTTTACTTAAAAGTTGAGTAAAATTAAAAGAAAATTTATATGTTGGAAGGAAACTCGCTTAAAAGTTGAGTAGGTTGAAAAAAACCAAAAAAATAGCGCATGCGCCATCATCGCTGGAGCAAAAGCGAGAAAAACGAAAAAATAAAAAAACAACGGCGTCATTGGTCTGCGAAACCCAAGGCTACGATACGGCAAACAGATTCGCCAGAGACTTATTATCATGCAAGCTGCACTGCAAACCCATTCATATTTGAAAAATTCAGAAAGTGGAGAATATTCTCCAAAACAGAAGTTATGGAAAACAATACAACCATTTTATTATGATAGAGATAAACATTTTATAAACCATGTAAATATTATCTTATTTTAATTACAAAATATATTAGAGAAAATCAATTACATTAGTAGATAAAACAACTATAAAATGTTTTCATTTTTACTAGATTTTTTATGTTTCCTTCTTTTAAATATTGCCAAGAAAGAAATGTGCTCTATAACATGTTTCCATCTTTACTAGATTTTTGATGTTTCCTTCTTTTAAATATTGCCAAGAAAGAAATGTGTTCTATAACATGTTTCCATCTTTACTGGATTTTTATATGTTTCCTTCTTTTAAATATTCCCAAGAAAGAAATGTGTTTCTTCCTCGTTGCCCAATCAGTTAATGTTTCTGATTGGTGAACCTTTCTTGATTGATTGCCCACCCATTTTGTCGCCGCCTATACGGCGAGCAAGTTTTTGAAGAGCCGCATATATAGGTGTTTGGGAAGCGATGCCGAATGCATTGTATGGTAACCCATGCATCTCTTCTTCTTCAGAATGTATTCTTTCGCAGACTTTGCATATTTGCCAACCTGCCATCAACATCAGATTAGATTTATAATGAGCAGCAATACCGTTCATAAAACCCCGATTGCAGGGTTTAAACATGCTTTATTGTGGGGGATGACAGCCTTCTGTAAAAAAAAACCGTGATCAGGGCCTTATAATGCGCTACATTGCTTGTTAGGGTGAAGCAACCGAGGTAAGCGCTGTATTTCTCCATAACCCATCATCGTAGATAACGAAACCAATGCTTGCATATGTTAATGATTGCTTCAGACTAACAAGCAATAGTGCTCATTATAAAGCCCTAATCGCTGGTCTTCAACATGCTCTCTCGCGCCGCTTCACCCACATCACCGCCATTGGACATTTTCAGCTCCTTATCCACCAGGTAACAGGTCCTGTACTCTTTTGGCCCATACAATAATTACTATATTATCAGCCCATTCAAGTGGAATTCTGTTCTTTCAGTGATCGTTTTGCCGATACAACAATTAATATTTTATCAGCGGATTCAAGTGGAATTGTTTTCTTTTATAACATTGACTGTGGGTTGTGTAGGTGAAGGGTGAGTGGAATGTACGCAGACCCTCGCTGAAGAGCTACTGCAACAGAGTTCGACAACTGGCTTTACAAACTGGATTAAATGTAGTGCGGCATATATTGTTCATCGTTAATTTTAAATTTTGTCCATCTTTAAATTTAAATTTAAATTTGTTTAAATTTAATAGTGAACACTATATACTACAGTAGCCCAAAAAACAAGGCTCGCCATTCTGGACACCAATAATTATATTGTATTAACTAGCTGTTCAGAGAATAATAGCTTGTGAGCGATGATGGTGTAGGTCACACAGTCACGTCTTAAATAGTCTTTTAATCATAGTCTACTTTACGGTAGGGTTCTGGAGGCACCAACGTACTTTCACTGAGATTAAAAACAAAAAAGCGCAAAAAAAGAAAATGTCGTCCAAATTTATTTGGAAATTTTTCTCTTTGAAAGATTTTTTTAACCAATTTTCTCTATTGCAAAATATATATATATTTTTTTGTGTAAAAGATTACGTAAATATTTTTTTTTTATGGATTATTGTTAATTAAAAATGTTTTTTTTAACTTGAATGTTTTTTTTAAATGAAAATAAGGTAAATAAATAGTTTGATAAATTTTCGTGAAGACAGATGATTATAGATAACTAATTTAAGTTTTAAATGATGTAATTTAATAAAAATAAATTGTTTTCTTAATAAGTTTAATAAATAGATATTTTGGATTGAAAAAAATTTATGGCATTAGAAATTTTTGGTAAAAATCACATATAAGAAATAGACACAAATTTCTTATATGTGATTTTTACTGAAAATTTCTGATACATATTTTATGAATCACAGAAGTCAAATTCCTAAAATTTATGCCATTTTTAAGATTTGAATAGAATCTTTTTGTAAAATTAAACAATTTGATTTTAATAATTTAAAATAAATAGTGAATTTTTACAAATAGGGTGATGCTTCTCCAAAATTAGCGCTGTAATATATATAATAAAATAAAATTTATAAAATCTATAACTCTAATATTCAATATTTTATTAATATATTAATGTCACATTCTAAACTAATTGACATATCACCTAATTAAAACTAAAGATGATTTTTTCAAAAAAGAAAATAAAAAATTTAATATGTTGACTCATGGTCCTTTTAATATGTTAGAAAACTAAATATATATATATTATTAACGCTAAATTTTAATTTTAGAGGAGTAAAATGAAAGAAAATGTTCATATCTTCGAAAAACCATTATTTTATTTTGCAAATTTGAAATCATATTTTAATTTAAAATTCAAATCTATCTAATTAATTATATATATCTTTAATTTGTAAATTAAAACTTATTATTCAACATTATAAAATCAAAATTATTAGTTATTTATATTCAAAATTATATTTATTATTTTAGGAGATATAATTGATGTAAATTTATTTTTACTTGTGATATGATGAATTATAATATTTTGATAAATATAATTGTAATGTCATACTGTTTGAACATTTATTAACTTTTAAATAAATATATCTGTGAGCTAACCTAATACTAACAATCTTATTCTCTAAAATTAATTATTTTTTTCTTAAAAAAATTTCATATTACTGAATACTCATTGTTTTCCGAATAAATAAAAATAATAATAATAATTAACTGCAAATTAGATCATGAAAAGTTTTAAATAGAAATGTAGTCATGTGGCAATGTCTGAGAATCATTATTTTACCAGCAAAATCATGATAAATGTTAAATGAAACATAGACAGATAATTATCGCTTTTCCAAGGTGGAACCTGTCCATGAGAAGCTTCAGTCCATTTCTTCCGGCCATTTTATCACGTAGATCGGTCGTGGCATGCGACTATTGGCTGCCAGGTGGATGGCATGTAAATTTGAGGTCATTTTTTGTTGAATATGTAAACCGAGGTTGGTTTATTGTTTAATACACGGTTTTTGGCATTTTAGGATTTAATTTTCACGGTGTGTGGTGTGTTTTTTTCGTTAGGGTTGTTATTTTTTCACATTTTGGGTTTAACAAATCTCACTTATTGTTCAAGTTTGGTTAGGCTCCTTTGTTAGGGTTATTTAGGTTTCGTTTTGTTGTTATTAAATCAGCTGGGTTAATATTATAGATTTTTAATATTTTAGATTATTTTTATTGTTATTTTTATAAATGTTTTTTTTTTTTTTTTTCATTTTTAGTTAGTTAAAATGTTTTCATTATATTAGATTTTTATTTAATATTTATTTTTTATTTTTATATAATTTGATTTATTCTAAATGTCAAATATGATATTACAATATTTTTATCATATTAATGTAGAAAGCTCTATTTTTTTCCAAGAAGAAAGGTAAATAGAATATAGTAAGATCAAAGCAAGCGAAAGACATCATGAAAAGGGATGATGGAAATTTTTTTTGATGCCTATACCACACACACTCCACCTCAAATTAAAACAATAATTATTTGATGTAAACTTATTTTTACTTGTGATATAATGAATTATAATGTTTTGATAGATATAGTTGTAATGTCATAATGTTTGAACATTTATTAACTCTTAAATAAATATATATGTGAGCTAACTTAATACCAACAATCTTACTCTAATTCTATAAAATTAATTATTTTTCTCAAAAAAAAATCATATTATTGAATACTCATTATTTTCAGAATAAATAAAATTATTAATAATAATTAACTATTTTTTTTTAAAATTAGTTAATAATAATAATTAAAAAATAATTAGTTAATTACACATTTTAATATATTTAATAAACCATCATAATTAAGTGAAAAAACAAATATTTTACATTAGTATTAAAAAATACAATAACTATAAGTAAATTGTGATATACCTTACTAATTATAAGCTAACTCTGATATAACTTATATAAATTAAAAACAAAACATTTGAATTACACTTTATACTATATTTAATAAACAACAACTCGCTACATTACACGATAAGAAACAATTATTCTACATTGGTGTTAAGAATTTCGATAATTATTGGTAATCAATGCTGTAATTATTGGGTAAACATCAAGTAATAATCATGCTCCATTTAAAAATTAACATGATTTTGAGGCAGCACTATATTTGTATTTAAAAATTTTGATTATCTAAAAATTTTGATTATCTAATTTTCGACTTGATGTTGTAGGTAAGAATTACCAATAGTTGTATTAAAAAAATTTGATTATCTAATTTCCTGCTGGATGTTGTAGGTAAGAATAATTTTTTTTTAGAAAAAATTAACTAGTTTTTGAGGATTAAAGTGAGGTTGTTGGTATAAGGTTATTTTAGAGATATATTTACTTGAAAGTTTATAAATTTTTAAAGACAATTTAATGTTATAACAATATTTATCAAGGCATTATAGTTGCTTCATATACATTTCTTTTTCTAATTCTCCATGAAGGAAAGTAGTTTTTACATCTAACTATTCATAGTCTAAGTCTAAAGCAGCAACAAGACCAAGAATGACTCTAATGGATGACATAAGCAGTTTTTACATCTAATTGTTCACAGTCTAAGTTTAAAGCAGCAATAAGACCAAGAATGACTCTCCACCTTTGTGAGTTGTCAACACTTTTATATGTAGTGCCCACTTTGCTTCTCAACAAGAGCTTTGAAGTGGTAGAACTGTTCAAACACTTCTCTCTTCTGTTTTAGGAAATAAACCCATGCATTTCTTGTGTAATCATCTATAAATGTCAAGACATAATGACTGCCCGCTAATGAGGGCATTTGCATTGGTCCACAAAAATGTGAGTGGACAATCTCCAAGGGTGCCTTTTCCCTTATAACATTTCCTGCCAAAAATGATTCTCCGTGTTGTTTTCCCAAGATGTAGCCTTCACATAGGCTGTCTGGTTTCTCTATGAGTGGTAATTTCTTTACCATCCCTTTTTTGTGCAACAAATTTAAACCTCCGAAATTGAGACGTCCAAATCTCAAATGCCATAACCAGTTTTCATCTTACACTTATTCTTGAAAGACTTTTTGTGTGACAGCTGCTACAACACCTCCTTCCTTCAAGTCTGTTCTTATCTTGAGAGGAAACATCATATTGCTTGTCATATGCACTTCTACAATGACTCGTTTACTTGGAGGTATGTCCATGATTGTACACACATTATTTTTAGAAAACACATTGTAGCCCTTATTCATGAGTTGTCCAATGCTTAGAAGGTTATATTTCAGACCAGGTACATAATAGACATCTGGCACAAAATTCTTCTTCCCCTTCTTTGTCAGTGTTCTTACTCTTCCTTTTCCCGTGACAAAAATTTTACTATCAGTGCCCACTGTCACTTCAGATTTCACACTCTCATCCATATTGGAAAACATTGCTATTTTTCCAGTCATATGGTTACTATAACCTGAATCTGAGATGCATACATCTTCTTGTTTTTCTTGTGCTACATTACAAGTTAAAAGAACATTACCATGGTTCTGATTTTCTTTTGTGAAATTTACACTAGGTCTATTACTTATGTCATTTTGCTTCTTTCTACATTCATTGTCATAATGCCCATAATTTTTGCAATAATGACATTGGATTTGAGATTTATCATACCTCTATCCTTGTGCTTTATTTTTCCTTGAGCCTTCGCTTGAGTTCTGGTTGCTACCCCTTCCACTTGTGCTTGCAGGGCTGCTTCTTCCACCTCTAGGTGGGCTTCTTCCTCTTCCTCTTCCTCAGTAGTTTGATCTTCCTCGACCTCTACCTCGACCAGAAGAAATTTGTGTCTTGAATGCATGCTCCAATGAGGAATTCTTTGCTATGTTCATTCTATGCTCATGCGACATCAGTGATGCACAAAGCTCATCCAATGAAAATTGTGAAAGATCCTTTGTCTCTTCTATGGCCACTACTATGGCATCAAATCTTGATGGTAGACTTCTTAACACTTTCTCCACTATTCTATTCTCCTTTCCTCAAGTGTCTCTCCATGAGACCTAATTTGGGTAACCAACCCAATCACATGTGTGAATAATGAATCTATGCTATCAGAATATTTCATACAGAGAGTTTCAAAATCTCTCCTCATCATTTGAATTTTTGTTGTCTTCACCTTCTCCATGCCTTGATAAGTTGTCTTGAGGATATCCCATGCTTCCTTGGAATTCACTGCTGCTGAAACTCTTGGGAAAATACCCTCATGTACTTCTTGGGAGATATGGAAGAGGGCTTTGGAGTCCTTCTTCCTATTATCTTTCAACAAGTCTCTTTATGCTTCTGTCAAAGCATTAAGCGCTGCTAGATCTGTTAGTTGTAAAAAACATTTTCCACCAGCTCCGAAATATATTGTGAAGAAAACAAGGCCCTCATTGTAATGGCCCAAAAATCATAATTTTTACCATTTAAATGTGGTAGTTGTGGATTTATTAGTCTCATTCCTGTTGCTTCCATTTTGACTGTGTAAACAAACAACCTTCTTGGCTGTATAAAACAAAATCTCACTACTGGAGAAATCTGCTTCTCAAACAATCAACCTTTTAGCTTCTTTAGTAAAGAGAACTTGTTTTCTTACTGAGAGCCTAGACCTGCTCTGATACCATGTTGGAAATATTGAATAAACATTACACATATGGATGTGCTCCCCTAGAACACAGAGAATGCAAAATACTGCGAAAATAATAGTCAAACTCACAAACAGACAAAGCGTAAAAAACACAATAGAGGATTGAAACTTATTTTTCATTTCATCACACTATCAAAATGAAATTACATAGGTCTTAATACAAATGGCCGAAGCCTGAGCATTGAAATAAATTCAATGCAGAATTGGACGTTGAACAACAAAATTGTCCTCAACTTAGTTTTTGATGTTTACACAGGAAACAACATTCAAACACACAAAAGGGGAGACTTAAAATATTATATGTTTCGGCTCTAAGTCCACATTGCATCCAACGCTTTAATCGAAAATTGCATATCGGTGATCTTAACTTTTAACTTGCGCGAACTCGGGAAAACTTTAAAACTTGCGATATGCAATTGTGACATGGCACATATCGGACCACAACATAAACTATTTATCTTGAAGGCGCTATCTGTATCACTCCTAAGCGTACGATGTATGCTTTGCGTGCGTGCTTCATCGCAAATATCTTAACTTGTGGGCGACTTTAAAACTTCAATACAGAACTTACGAAGTGCGCACTCTAGGTGTCTTAAAGACCTAAATGAAAAAACTTGCGAAGTGTGGGCGCGATGCGGCTTAAACTATGGTAAGTGAGAAATAAAAAAATAAAGGGATAAGTGAAAATACAAAGGATTGCGGTGGTTTGCAAATGCAGTAAAGGTTGTTGGGTCCTACCAGATCGCATCGGCAGGGAAATAGGTTTCGGTGCGAGGTATGAAGTTAAAACTTAAGAGTTGCAAAGTGTGGGTTGCGGGCACTTAAACGTTGGGAAGTGCGGTAAGGCAGAAAGGTAAGGAAAGGTGGAATAACAAAGGAATTCATGCATTTTCAAGGTGTGGTGGAGGTAAGTGGGTCTCGCCGATATCGCATCGACGGAAACTTAACATTGGCGAAAGGCTTGAGAGTTAAAACATAAAAGTTGTGGGTTGTGCCTGTGGGCAAAAAGGTAAGTAATGCGGTGGGTAAGACATAAATGTAGACTATGGACTCTGCTCTGGTTTTTCTGAACATTGCGTGAAAATGCCTGCGACTCTTGGATCTGTGCTTGTCCTTCCTGTAAATCAAAAAATTATGAAGCGCGGGCTGCTGCCATTTCGTTATCGATGGTGGTGCTTGGGAGTTATTTCCAACACTTGTATTGGTACACAACTTTCGAACTGCCACATAGGATTCAGGTAACCGACATTCATTGGTGTCCAGAATGTATTTTTTCTTATTGTAATCGTCACAATTCTGCTCCACAACATAATTCTTCACAAACTCTGGATCGATGCACCTCTGCAAAATCTCACACTCTGCTCAATTATTTCGGTCTACAAATGTACTGTAAAAACCTGCGTGGTCTAGGGAACGCACATCAGAATTATCTTCGTAATAGATACACTCCAATTTAGAGCTTGCAAACTGTGAATCCAGTTGTCGAACTCTATTACAATACCTCTTCAGTGAGGGTCTGTGCACATTCCACTTACCCTTCACCTACACAAAACAAAGTGAATTTCATGAAAGAAATCAATTCCACTTGAATGCGCTGATAATATATTAATTATTGTATGGGAAAAATGAGCACACGACCTGTTATCTGCTAGGTAAGGAGCTCAAAATTTCCAAGGGAAATGATGTGGGTAAAGCTGTGCCAGAGAGCATGTTGAAGACAATCAATTAGGGCTTTGTAATGAGCACCATTGCTAGTTAGTGTGAAGCAATCATTAACATATGCGTTGAACTTCTCCACAACAATGCCATCATGGTCCTTCTATAAAAGGAAGTCAACGTTGTGATGACTAGGGTTTGGTCTGCATGATCCAGCAAAGCGAAGGGTGCCATAGAATTCATGTTGAAAGACGATGAACCTTGTTGCTGCCATTTCTATTTCTTTTCTGTGAATCTCTTGCGTAGCATTTTAGAATGGAGTATTTTCCTTATAATGTGACCCGATTCAAGCTAATGTGGATGTGCTTTGAATCTCAAGGTCCCATAACAAGTAGCATGTTTGAAAAGTTAATTAGAAACGAATGTATGCCCAAAGCCATTGTAGATGGGGAACTCAGCTAAAGTCTCTATGTTGACATGAGCCTTATGTACAGATCTGATAAAGACTCGTCGGTAGAGGTGTTGATGCTATCATATTTGGGAGTAATTTAGTTGTAATTATATGGATTTGATGAAGGCTCGTATTATCATATTTAGAAGTAATAGTTGAGGAGCGATTTTTAACTTTTTTTTTATAAGTTTAAGTTTAAGTTTAACAGATATTTGCTATTTTCCATTAATAGAAAAGAGAAAAGCAGGTTCCACATAATAATATTTGATGGCCTCAATCTGCTAGTAGGAAACTAGGTTTGTTTTCCATCTTAAAGAGTTATAGGCCAACCAATACTGATAAATTTTGAACCTAATACTGTCTGATATGTCCAATTTATTGTCTCTTACATATAAGAACTTCAGAAAGTAAATGCTACCCTTAAAATGCATATCAGAATAGTAAAAAAGTAAAGAACTCAATCATCAGAAGACTGGATCGGCATCGGGTCCTTTACACCTTTACACTAGAACCAGACATATCCACTTAATGCATACTTTGCAGTTGTCGATCTATGAGGCCCACTGGGTCCTTTACACCTTTACACTAGAACCTGACATATCCACTTAACGCATACTTTGCAGTTGTCAATCTATGTGGCCTAGGTGGACATTATTTGTCAATCTATGTGGCCCAGGTGGACATTTTGGTGGGTCCTTTACACCTTTACACTAGAACCTGACATATCCACTTGATGCATACTTTGTAGTTGTCAATCTGTGGCCTAGGTGGATATTAGTTATCAATCTATGTGGCCCAGGTGAACATTTTGGTGGTGTTGCATAAGATGGATTTCTTGAATGTCTCTTCTCATCTACCTTAGAATGGACGCAGCTTTTGGGTCCCCTCCAATTTCCCGAACACTGATAATTGTTTTTGTCAGTATACATTTCAATGTCCAATAAGTATGAATAGACTGCTGAAATAGTGACAATCTACTTTTATTATTTCCTGAGTCCTTTAGAAATTCCATTGCATCCTCTTGTATTTCCCCCTCCTCTTTGGTGTTGTAGTCACGCTCCCAATCTGAAATGAGTGTTTTAATTTGAGGTGGAGTGTGTGTGGTATAGGCATCAAAATGTTTTTCCATAATCTCTTTTCATGATGTCCTTCCCCTCTTGTTGAACCCGCTTTGGTCTTACTATATTATGTTTACCTTTGTCCTTGAAAAAGCAAAAAAATTTCTAACTTAGTATGATAGAAATATTATAATATCATATTTAACATTTTGATTAAATCAAATTATATAAAAATAAAAAATAAATATTAAATACAAATTCAATATAATGAAAACATTTTAAATAACTAAAAATAAAATTAAAAAAAATAAAAAATAAAAAAATAAAAAATAAAATAATAAAAATCTATAATATTAACCCATATGATTAAATTAATAACAACAAAACGAAACCTAAATAACCCTAACAAAGGTGCCTAACCAAACATGAACAATAAGTGAGATTTGTTAAACCCGAAATGGGAAAAAATAACAACCCTAACGAAAAAAACACACCGTGAAAATTTAATCCTAAAATGGCAAGAACCGTTGAAAAAAAGTTTTAGTTGATTTTTATTTTCATTTATTTTCTTTAATTTTCCACAACCGTGTCAAACAATAAACCAACCTCGGTTTACATATTCAACAAAAAAATGGCCTCAACATTACATGCCATCCACCTGGCAGCCAATACTCGCATGCCACGACAATCTCTGGAAAAGCGATAATTATCTATGTTTCATTTAACATTTATCGTGATTTTTCTGCTAAAATAATGATTCTCAGACATTGCTACATTACTATATTTCTATTTAAAACTTTTCATTATCTAATTTGCAATTAATTATTATTATTAATTTTATTTATTCTGAAAACAAACCATTAGTATTCAGTAATATGAAAATTTTTAAAGAAAAAAATAATTAATTTTAAAGAATTAGAATAAAATTGTTGGAATTAGATTAGTTCACAGATATATTTATTTAAGAGTTAATAAATGTTCAAACATTATGACATTATAATTATATTTATCAAAACATTATAATTCATCATATCAACATCAATTATATCTAATCACCTAAAATAATATATATAATTTTAAATATAAATAATTTATAATTTTGACTTTAAATATTGAATAATAAATTTTACTTTAAAATTTATATATATATATATATATATATATATATATATATATATATATATATATATATATATATATATTTATATTTTTGAATTTTAAATTAAAATATGATTTCAAATTTGCAAAATAAAATAATAGTTTTTCGAAAATATAAACATTTTCTTTAGTTTTACTTCTCTAAAATAAAAATTTAGCATTAATAATATATATTTGTTTAGTTTTCTAACATATTAAAAGGACCATAGGTCAACCTATTAAAGTTTTTATTTTTTTTGAAAAAATCATCTTTCATTTTAATTAAGTGATATGTCAATTAGTGACATTAATATATTTTCTCTAATGTAAAATATATTTTTCTGTGTTTAAAAGATTATGTAAATAGTTTTCATCGATTATTTTTAATTAAAAATGTTTTTTAAATAAAGCGAATGCTTTATTTAATGAATTTCCTCCGTTTAAAAAAAAATGTCTTTTAGAGAAATGATTATCTTTTAATTTGAATTTAAAGACAAATCAGTTTAGTTTATATTATGTATTTGTAATCGTTCAGAAAAATAAGGTTAATGAATATTTTGATAAACTCTCCTTAAGTTTATTGAGTTTTAAATGATGTAATTTAATAAAATTAAATTTAATCGGAATGCGATGTTTTCAAAAATAAGTTTAATAGGTTTTGGATTTTAAAAAAAATAGTATTTTTCGGATTTGACTGGATTCTTTTCGTAAAATTAAACATTTCACTTTTAATAATTTAAAAAAGAATTAGTTAATTATTATTATTAATTTTATTTATTACGAAAACAATGAGTATTTAGTAATATGAATTTTTTTCTAAGAAAAAAATAATTAAAAATTACTTGTTAAAAATAAATAGAGCATGATTATTACTTGATGTTCACCCAATAATTACAACATTGATTACCAATAATTATCGAAATTTTTAACAGCAATGTAGAATAATTGTTTCCTATCGTGTAATGTAGCAGAGTTGTTGTTGTTGTTTATTAAATATAGTATAAAGTGTAATTCAAATGTTTTGTTTTTAATTTACATAAGTTATATCACACAGTTTGCTTATAATTAGTAAGGTATATCACAATTTATTTATAATTATTGTATTTTTTAATATTAATGTAAAATATTTGTTTTTTTCGCTTAACCGTGATTGTTTATTAAATATAGTAAAATGCGTAATTAACTAATTATTTTTGAATTATTATTATTAACTAATTTAAAAAATAATTAGTTAATTATTATTATTAATTTTATTTATTCTGAAAACAATGAGTATTTAGTAATATGAATTTTTTTTAAAGAAAAAAATAATTAACTTTAGAGAATTAGAATAAGATTTAAGATTGTTGGTATTAGGTTAGCTCACAGATATATTTATTTAAGAGTTAATAAATGTTCAAACATTATAACATTACAACTATATTTATCAAAACATTATAATTTATCATGTTACAAGTAAAAATAAATTTACATCAATTATATTTAATCACCTAAAATAATATATATAATTTTAAATATAAATAATTTACAATTTTGATTTTATAATATTGAATAATAAATTTTACTTTAAAAATTATATATATATATATATATAATTAATTATATAGATTTGAATTTTAAATTAAAATATGATTTCAAATTTGCAAAATAAAATAATGGTTTTTCGAAGACATGAACATTTTCTTTCATTTTACTCTTAAAATTTAAGATTAATAATATATATTTGTTTAATTTTCTAACATATTAAAAGGACTATGGGTTAACCTATTAAAGCTATTATTTTCTTTTTGAAAAAACCATCTTTAGTTTTAATTAGATGATATGTCAATTAGTTTAGAATGTGACATTAATATATTTTCTCTATTGTAAAATATATTTTTCTGTGTGTTTAAAAGATTATGTAAATAGTTTTCATCGATTATTTTTAATTAAAAATGTTTTCTAAATAAAGCGAATGCTTTTTTTAATGAATTTCCTCCGTTTTAGTTTATTACGCCGAAAGGCGTTCCCTTTGCTGGGTTTGGCTGAATGCACTGTTTGCTGGAGCCAATTAGAGAACTTTTCCATCGTCCTTCGAGCCACTGAAAATGTGCCATTTGCCGGCTGCTGCTCTTACTAGCGCACAGGCGGCTGCTGCTCTTACCTCGTTACGCCGAAAGGCGTTCCCTTTGCTGGGTTTAGCTGAATGCATTGTTTGCTGGAGCCAATCAGAGGACTTTGCCATCGTCCTTCGAGCCACTGAGAATGTGCCATTTGCCGGCTGCTGCTCTTACCAGCGCACAAGCGGCTGCTGTTCTTACCTCGTTGTAATCAGAGTTCCACCTCGTTGTTTCAGCTCACAGTTCTCCACCTCGGATGATTTACCAGGTCAACTTAATTGCTGGCTCGCTATTTCAGTGTTTACAGCTCACAGTCCAGCTCGCACGATGCTGCTCTTACCTCGTTGTAATCAGAGTGCTCACAGTTCTCCACCTCGGACGATTTACCAGGTCAGAGTTCTCAGATTAATTGCTGGCTCACTGTTTCAGTGTTTACAGCTCACAGTTCTCCAGCTCGCACGATTTACCAGCTGCGTCTCGTTAATGCTCAAGCGTGGCAGCAACGCCTCTGAACCTACTTCCAAAATCCAAGAAATCGCCTAGATATGGAATCAATGTTCGGTTGTTGCAGCGTTAAATATGCAGATACGTCTGGTTCGTGGTGACTGCTCCTTCATTAATGCTGAAACCTGCCATCTACGGGTGTGCTTAAATGCGTTCATCCTCCGTCTTCATATGTTCGCCCGCAATTGATTTCGTTCCCTCAGAGTACATATACTTGTTGGCATAATTTCGAAGAAGATTGAAATTTCCTGGTTTGAAACTGTTCCAACCTGCAAGGATAAACTTGGGAAGGAACCTTGTAACGAGGCCAAGTCTGAAATCAGTCTGGTACTTCTCTCACCCTCTAAGGTCTCTGTTTGTTTGTTTGCATCATTTGGGTCTTTTATAATCCATTAATTATTGACAGAAATTTATAGTTGACCATTAGCTCTTTACGATTATCCCCACATCTGTTTCTATTTGGTTCATGGTCATGGAAAACCCTCATGTTTTTCACATGGATTGTGTTTCTTGAGAATTCCCAAAAAAAATTGGATTCATGATTCAGGGAAGAACCTCCTGTTGTTATAACATTCTGTTTCTTGGGAATTCCACAAAATTATTTGGGGTTTCGCTGAGACATTTGAGATTTCAATACTGGAACATTGGGACAAATAGCATGGTCATATCAGGGTGTTGGAATTATCAAGCCGCTGCTGCGAATATTCTCATGCCACGATGAGAACGCGGGTCCATAAGTTACATTTGAGTCCCATGCTTCGCTAGCTCAAAAACGCTACCCTGTTCCTCAAAACTCAAGACTGGTGCGCCAGATGATATTGTCAATTTATTTGATTTTCTATGCACAGAGATAGATTAGAGTTAGATTATGCGCCAACTAGAAAAATTAAAAAGGAAACAGTATCTTAATGGAGCTTGTGGGTCAATCCTATTTGAGATTGGTCAGATTATGGGTGTCATCAAGAGATGGCAATCAACTTTTAGAGCAAGATTATTCAATTGATGGCTGGTTAAATTGCACTGGTTACCACTGCAGAAGCAGAAAAGGGAAAGCAAAGTGTGAAATTGCCACTCGATTTTATAAGTGACTTTAGAACACGGGAATTTTAAAACGTCTGAATGGGAATTTCAAGAGATCTGAGCCTTCTGAGTAGACTTTGACAAATGCTTTAAAGCTGCTTCTTGTCAATGTTTTCTATGTAATCGTTTTTACATGTATGTCGTGGACTGAAGCAACACAACATCTACTTAGACATTTGCGACATATAAATTAGTCTTTGGGTGCACATACATTTTTTTTATATTCTGGATTACATGTGATTACAGCCATCTTATAGAGGGACACAAGATCTATAAAATGCTTAATTTCTGTTGTTTTTTCATGTGAAATTCGTTTACCTTCTTTTGCATACTTCTGGAGATAACATGGTCGCAACCATAATTGACTGAAGGGCTAACTTGCAGATTAGGAAGCAATACTGGGAGGCTTAAATTCATATAAGAGAAGAGCACAGAAACCTTAAAAGGTACTATGCCAAGGCAGGATTTCAAAAGTGCTATTGCGACAGTGCTTTTACTGAACTTTGAAATCAATCACACTCTTGTTGACATCAATGACAACATATATGCAACACCTTCCTAACTAGTTCAAGGGTTATCCTTTTTAATTTTTTCATTTAACTATGTTGAAGCTCCAATAACAAGGAGGAAACAAGAACAAATGCCTGTTCTCAAATTTGCATATTTTCTTAATCAGGTTGGGCACATGATGTATTGTGGCTTGGTTCTATGACTCAACGATGAAAGTTCTCATAATAGCGTTCTATCTCATGTGTGGAGAGGGTATATATGTGGTATATATACGCCTTTTTTGAGCAAGAGGTTCAATTTGAATTCTTTTACCCTTTATTTTCAAGAGCACGCCTTTATCAGGTTTGGATTCTGTATCTAAAAGATGCACATTGTTTTGATAGCCTCTCATTATTGTAGTGGAAAATTGATTGTATTGTGTATTGGAGACAGCCTATAGTACAACTTTGCTATATGCAAAGAAAGTTGTCTATGGAGTGCTGGATAAAACAAATGCAAAATCTTTAAAATGATTGGGAACTTCTGAAATATAGACTCTTCTGGCGTTCTTACCATATAGACTCCAAAATCATCAGTATCCTCTGTTTGAAAATTTGGCAAATTCCCTAATCACATTGTGTGCTGGATGTTCAATGTGCTTCTTTTAGATACAAGGACTGATTTCTCAAAGTTGGGTTTGGAAAGACTTTGCTTAAAGTTGATTTCTGTACCCTATCTTTTGCAGCACTTGTATTATTTTAATATATTTTACCTTTGTTGCCACAAGCACTGTTGTGCCATCCAAATGGTTCAGCAAGAGGCCCTCAGAGATATATTCAAAATTCTGTAAATTTTGATTGTATCCAGTAGTAGAGACGAAAACTATTGTTCAGTTTTTTTGGATGCAAATAAGCTGGTCTCTGTTGAGTGCTGGATCAATCACATGCCAAACTTTGAAAATGGTTGGGAAGTTTTTCGATAATACAACTCACTTTTTTTCTAACTATATGAACTCCACTAGTGACAATATCCATTCTTCCTAATTCGGATATATACCTGGTTGAGATTTTGTACAGAATTTTCACCATGATTATATTTCAATATGATGATTGATATGGATTGTTTCAGCTAGCGATTCAACAAGAGGCCTTCAGGACTTATAATAAAAATTTGTTGACTTCAATAGCATCTTGATATTGTTGCAGCAAATTGACTATTTGGTAACAGCTGTTACTAGTTCTTCTGTGTTAATTGCAAATGAGCTTCGTGAGATACTTTGTAAAAACTCGGGAAATTTGAATTAGTCAAGATGCTTGGTGCAGTTTAAGCTATGTATTGGCATTATGCTTCAGATTGATGCTAGTTCTTGAAAAGAGTTGGAATTTTGCTTACAATTCAGCTTCTTAAAGTCTAGCAGCTTTTCCCTTGTTTTGTGTTGTACACTTAGCTTTGGTTTCCCCAATTATTCTAAGCTTCAGTAGCCTTAGGTTTTTGTCCAAACAGAGCTTCTATTAGAGAAGAGTTGGAATTTTGTTTACTATTCAGCTTCTTAAATTCTATCAGCTTTTCCCTTGTATTGTGTTGTACACTTAGTTTTTTCCAATTGTTCTAAGCTTCAGTAGCCTATGGTTTTTGTCCAAACAGAGCTTCTGTTACGTGATATCTTTATCACTTTCTGGATTACATGTGATTACAGCCATCTTATAGAGGGACACGAGATCTATAAAATACTTAATTTCTGTTGTTTTTTCATGTGAAATTCATTTACCTTCTTTTGCATACTTCTGGAGATAACATGGTCGCAACCATAATTGACTGAAGGGCTAACTTGCAGATTAGGAAGCAATACTGGGAGGCCTAAATTCATATACGAGAAGAGCACAGAACGGAAAGAACTCAGATAAGAGAAGAGCGCAGAAAGGAGAGAAGAACGCAGAATAGATTGTAGCACCGTGCCCTTGAAGGAGAAGAGTCCACAATCCTGATTATTTCATTTTCTGCATTCACTTCATTCGACATCACCCGGTAATTTTGCTGCACGACTTCTTAGATATTGCGATAGGGATAGCTCAATTGTGGGCGTCCGATATTGTTTCAAGGATGGCTGTTTGAATTTTATTTTATATCTGATTCAGCTCTTAGGTTTTCCATTCCCATTTCATTTAAGAAATACACAGATCAAACGGTTTTATATCTGATGCCCTTGAAGGGGAAGAGTCCACAATCCTCAGTATTTCATTTCATTTTCTGTATTCACTTTCACTTCATTAGACATCAGTGGGTAGACGACTTCTTAGATATTGAGATAGATAGCTTACTTGTTGGTTTGTCCGGTCTTTTTTCAAGGATGGTTGATTGAATTTTCTTTTATACCTGACTCCTAGGTTTTCCACTCCCTTTTCATTTAAGAAATACAGAGATGAAATGGTTTTTATGTTATGCATTTTATTGGTTATTCACCATTTGAGGTGTTTTTGTTTTAATATGATCTCATAACAGGATGTGTGCCTCTTTTTATCATCTAATGATGAAAAACAATTATGTAATTCCAAAATTATGGGTGGCGGATTATAGTAGTGACAGTTCTAAACAAAAAAAATAAAATCCCTCAACAATATATCTGCATATGGCAACATACATTTTTCTTATATTCTGTATTACATGTGATTGCAACCATCTTATTGAGGAACATGAGATCTATAGAATACTTAATTTCTGTTGTTTTTCATGTGAAATTCGTTTACCTCCTTTTGCATACTTCGTGACCACAAGTACAATAAAATCATTTCAAGTTGTTACACTCGTCCTTTTGCAATTTTGGTAGTTCTGTTACATGGCTGTAGCCGTTGCATGGCTGTAGCCTGTTAGAGGCATGCCAAAAGTTTTCTCCTCTCTTTATCCTGATTTGGTTGTAAATATATTTATCGTTTTTTTCAGTGCCCTTTGCAGTATTTTGTAGCATGTCTGACTCTTTTTATCATCTAATGAAGAAAAACAATTATGTAATTCCAAAATCATGGGTGGAAAATTATATTAGTAACAGTTCTATTTTCAATCAATGTATTCCATTTGCTTGTGCGCTTATGTTTCAAATTGTCATGTGCATCATGATTTTCAATAAGTTGAAAAAACCACTTAGAATATTCAAGATATACAGTTACAAGTAGCATACTTCACAAGCTCATTTACAAATATGGTTACTTTGGTAGTTCAGTTACATGGCTGTTGCCTGTTAGAGCCATGCCAACAGTTTCCTCCTCTCTTTATCCTGCTTTGGTTGTAAATATATATATCATTTTTTGCGATGCCCTTTGCAGTCTTTTGTAGGATGTCTGACTCTTTTTTATCATCTAATGAAAAAAAAACAATTATGTAATTCCAAAATTATGGGTGGCAAAATATAGTAGTAACAGTTCTATTTTCAATCAATGTATTCCATTTGCTTGTGCGCTTATGTTTCAAACTATCACGTGCATCTGTCGTATCAAACATGATTTTCAATAAGTTGAAAAAACCACTTCGAATATTCAAGATATACAGTTGCAAGTAGCGTACTTCACAAGCTCATTTACAAATAGGGCTATTTCACATTACTATTTCCTTTCCTTTTATACCTACAACCCAACATCCTCTCCTAACCTATTTTATGCCTATGCCTTGTTTACCATCAAAATAATTCAACATGCCCTATTCCAAAATATATGTTCCATAGGGAAAGCCTTTACAGTACTCATTGTCAGGAACATATTTTCACAACTTCCACTTGTGCAACTTGCAATAGCATCTTCCATATACCAAATTTGTCACTATCAATTGAAGAGTGGAAATCATCCAAATTAGCAATTCTACATTTCATCTCTCACAAATTAGCAATATCGAACTTTCCCTTCATTTATCTCGACATGTTCTTCTTCACTATCTTGACCTTAATATCTCTATTCGCTTGCAGCATATTGTTTTTTACAAGCCACCCATTCTACCATGGAGACGTCATTATCTTGCAATTGTCTTCCTTCTCTACTAGCTGGTGCGACCGACCAGCAACCAACCCTCCAAGTTGTTGAACTTGCGCAGATCAACTCTACCCGAACTTCAGCAGCTCGATACCGCGTGTCACTTTCCGATGGTGTTCAAAAGCATTCTTCCCTTCTCCCTTCTTCGCACACTTCCCTCGTGCAGGATGGGAACTTGGCTGTAGGTTCCATTGTTCTCTTAAAGAGATGCTCATGCACGTATTCGCATCAAACAATGTACGTTTACTACATAAAGCCTCACACCTTCCTCCCCTATAATTTTTTTTCCCTTATATCCCTCTATTTCCTTTATTATTTCTAAATTTCTACATTTCCACTTCATTGATACATTGCTCATTCTTGCAGGTCACTCTCTATTCTTGAGCTTGAAGTAGTCCATCACGTTGCCCCATTGGTTGGTGACCCATGCCCTCTTACTCTCTCTACTAAACAAATGGTCCAAGCCACATCATCCTCATCTTATGCCTCTCCCTTTTCATCACCACCATCCCTTGACATTCACTCATTGTCCTCCCAAGACCCCGCCGCAACATCTTCGACAAATCTCCCTTTTAAAGCACTCACCCCTACAAGGAAAACTTGGTCCATCCAAGGCCGCGTCCTTTCAAAAACACCCCTTCGGCATTTTACCAATGCACGTGGCTCTGGGAAGTCACTAGGCTTTGACCTTGTCGACCACGAAAATGAGCAAATCCACGTGTCTGCCTTCAATGAATTGGCTGAATCCCTTCATTCTCTCATTCAAGTGGGCCAAATCTACAATGTTGCAAATGGCACCATAAAGGTCCCCAACCCTTCCTATAACCATCTAAGATGCCCATTTGAAATTCTCCTCTTCTCTTCATCAACGGTTTCTCAAGTCTTGAATGATGACCTCACAATTCCTTCCCACACCTTCCACTTTGTACCTATCAATTCCCTTAAACTCTCACCTGCTAACTTAATCGTTGATGTCATAGGTATTATTAGCTCATTCTCTCCTGCCTCTATTGTCCGCAAACGCGATGGCTTTGAAACTCCAAGAAAGACAATTTCGCTTCGCGACATGTCCGGGAACAGCATTGATGTGACCTTGTGGGGAGAACACTGCCATGCTGAAGGGCGTGAACTCTCTGAACTTCGCATGGCTCATGCAGTTACAGTCCTTGCAATCCGAGGTGGCAGGGTCGTCGAGTTCAATGACCAAACTATCAGCACAATCCCTACCACCTCCCTGGTTATCGATCCAAAGATCGCTGAAACGATGGAACTTAAGCAATGGTTAGAAAGAAGGCATTCAATCTTCGTTGCCCTCGCTTAGCCACAAATAATCAAGCACCAGCAAGAAGCCACTCAATACAAAAACAATTTCTGACATCCTCTCAATTCCACCTGGAGAAAATGTCCCATGGATGTCGCTCCGTGCTACTGCTACCTCAATTGACTTGCATGATTTCTACTTCCTTGCATGCCCACTTACCATTGATGGTATGCAATGCATGAAAAAGGCTATACAGCAAGATGATGCCACGTGATGTTGCTCAAAGTGTGAAGGGTCTTTCACCAACCGCTACATTCTCCGCCTCCAGCTGCACGATCACACTGGCCACCTTGAGAATGTTGTCGCTTTTGACGACGCCGCAAATGGCCTCCTAGGCATCTCTGCAGAGGACCTTTTCCTCCTCTCAACAGATCCTCAAGCTGTCCTTGACATATATAGCAAAATCAAAGGGCGACAATTCCTCTTCACACTATCTTTAAAGAGAGACACCTTCAACGACATTGAACGACTGCGACCAATTGTTATGCACGCAGAAGATCAGCCTTTTGCTGATGCGTCGAAAATCCTCCTTCAACTCTTGCAACCTCCAAATTCCCCTGCGAACAAAGCATGTCGCCGCCTTTAGCCATACATTTCTTGTCTCTTCCCATTGTTCAACTTTCAACACTCTTTTCCCTCACTTGACATGCATCGTCGATTTTGCATGTATATTTTGTAATCGTTACTATATGTTTACAACCCCTTTCCCTTTCTAATAGTCCTCCTAAATGTATAGGTATCAACTCGTTTCTTCATTGCATCTTTTTTATATGTTATTCCGCTATGTTGTAAGGGCCCTTCTTAATATATTAACATTTACAGATGTCGTTTTCCATTTCCTCCTTCATGCCTTCATCTTGTTTGCAAAACACACATTTTATAAATGCAAATGTCAACATGCTATGCTTAGTATGGAATATAATACAAAATTTGCTTCTTCTTCTTTGCAAAAAATACAGTATATGCCTTTCATTTCCTCTAGCCAACAAATGCAACATGTTCTTGCTTTCAAAACACATATTCTCTGATTTCAAATATGCAACACTCATTTTTATGAAAACCATATTCAATACGTTTCCACTTCAAAATTCACTCGCACCATTTCCATACGACTATTTCTATGATGAAATACATAACACAACAAAATTCTCGCCAAAAATAATAAATAATAAAACATAAAAATATGAAATAGAGTGTTGCATCTTCATGCTTCCCTCTTCTTTCATTATACTTCATGCATTTGACATGACTTTCCTTTTTTGCAACCGCTATGCCAACCACACGAGACAACAGTTTGGAAAGGGAACAACGTCGCCGCTACTACACACTTAACAAAGAAAGAATTACTGCACATCGTCGTCTCCTCTTTGCAACTCGCCAGGCCAACCTTCTCTCTCAATCCACCACACACCAAACTCCCATTCCTTCACAAATTACCCTCCTTCCACTACATCCCACCCAAACTTTCCCATTCACCCTTACAACTCCCCTCCCTAGCCAGCCCTTTCCATACCCTGCAATTCCTTTGCCTCTTACCTACCCTTTCCATGTCCCGCAGCATCTTCCTCCTTCTCCATCTGCGCAACAATTCCTCCCCATCCAACTCCAACATGCACATCTTCGCTTCCGTGAAAAAATTGATGCACTTAGTCCCATCCAGGTTTGCTCAATTTGTTATGAAGCTTACCCATCCATGAAAACAAAAAAAAATAACGGAAACATTTGTTGTGCCCGTTGTCTTGGCGAACGAACAACCCACCGTTTTTCCTTCACAAACAACATGGACCCAGGTATCCAACCCCATGTCCTCTCTTTCCTGAATCAAGTTGAAGAGATGTTGATTGCTCGTGTAAACCCCATTATTCAAGTCACCCATGCACGTGGTGGCCAACTAAAATATTCCGGCCACACTATTAGCTTTCCTCAAGATATCACTAATATTGTGACCTCTCTTCCTCGCATGCTATCAGAACTAGACATCCTTGTTGTAAACAAAACTAGTTCTGACGAAAATTCGTATGATTCTTTTGTCAGTAGATCACGTGTTCATGCAGCATTGCAATTCAAACTACAAAATGATCTGTATTACAAAGATTTCCACACTAACCAAAATTCCCTGAATGCTTTGCCTATTGTGCCCACCAACATTTCCAACATGCTACGCCATGCCAACACATCCTCCATCACACTCCAACAAGCCATTCTTGAAAATTGTGATTCTGGACTTCCCCAACCATGCCCATCTGACCTCCACCCATCCTCCTTTGTTGCAAGTCTGCCAAACTCTCATTCAGAAATAGATGAAATACTTGCCTACATAGAATCCCCCAATCACTCGCCCATCCATTCACTTCAATGGCCCATCATTGACCTCTCCCCAATCAATGAATACAACACAAAAGGCCTCTTCTCCATGGCCTTCCCCACCCTCTTCCCCACCGGCTCTGCAATGATTAATCAACCGAGAATTGCAAAAGTAGATATGCAAGAATACGCTTTGCATCAAATACGCTACAATGACAACCGTTTTGCACAACATCCTCGCTTCCGCTACCACTTGTACAACCTCATCATGCGCCATCGCAGCCAAGCAAATGCCTCTGTCTTCATGAAAAAAGACCTTTCAAACACCCTCCCAACAACAATCGCTGACCTTCACCACCACCTTCAACAAATTCCCCCTTCCACCATCCCAGACCAGATTATGCACTTCGGATCATCCTTGCGCGGCAGTCGCTCATTCTGGACTAGAGCTAGACATGAGCTTCACGACATGATCATTCAACAAGGTACCCCTACCATATTCTTCACACTCAGTGCAACTGATACCAAATGGCCTGACTTGCATAGAACCATGCCTTCCAACCCTCCATCCAATTCACATGAGCAAACTCGATGGAGAATCCAAAATGTTGTTGCAAACCCTCACCGTGCATCTCAATACATCCATTGCAGATTCAAAATACTCCTCAAAGAAGTGCTACTTAAAGGACTCCTTGTAAAGGATTACTGGTGCAGGTATGCATACTATTCCTTCCATCTCTTACCTTTCATTAACTTCACTTCCACACATCCATCTTATTTATTTTCCCTTTCTTTTTTTAAGATATGAATGGCAACATCGCGGCTCCGCACATATCCATGGTTTATTATGGCTTCCAAATGCACCTACTATGGACACTTTGGATTGGACCAATGCTTCTGCTGTCCGTGCAGCTAAAGATTTCTTCGATGCATACATCACTGCTTGGAACCCTCGTCCCATTCAAAACTGGGCTGTTGGGATAAATTATTCATCTCTACAAGACCCATGCCTCCTCTAGACACATGAAATTCTTACAGGCAATCAGTTGCAAGACTATGAGCAACTTGTCAATTCTGTTCAAAGACAAACAACTTGCCACTCTAGTACATGTTTGCGCAAAAGAAATAAAAAAACAAGTTGCCGCTATGGAGCCCCATGGGAAGTTCGCGACGCATCATCTCTTCACATTGATAATACTGGCCGTAAATTGTACGCCCCTGCTAGAAATGATGACAAGCTAAATGTGCACAGCGCTCATCTTCTTGCAATTTGGAGGGAAAACATGGACTTCCAACCAATTCTATCACGCCATGCTGTGTTGAACTACATTTCAAAGTATGTAGCAAAAGCAGAGGCAAAGTCTAAAAGCTACTACCAAATGCTTTCCCGTCTCTCCCAATGTTCCCCACCCGATGCTCCTACTATTACTGTCGTTCGCAAAGTGCTGACCGAAATTGTCGGTGACTGAGACATTGGTGCATAGGAAACATGCCACATGCTACAAAAACTCCCACTAGTAAATTGCAGTCGTTCTTTTGTATCCCTCAATGTGAAAAAACAAATATTCAAACGTGTTTCACAACAATTGGATGGTGATCCTCCATCGACACCTTTGATCGTCTCATACATGCATAGACCACCTGCACTCGAGGATTTGCCTCTTATTGAAGTTGCACGCTCTTGGACCTTCTCCTCCCGCCGCAAAAAAACACCTTGGAAACAGATCTTCCCTCCTATGGTTGTACGTGTCCTTCCTCGTTTCACCTCCATCCCATTGAAAGACTCATCATCCTATGTGGACTTCTGTTGGAGTGAACTCCTTCTATACTGCCCTTTCCTTACACTCCCTGACGACATCGGCACATCCGACGCGGCCATTGTCGCACATTGGTAACAAACTAGACATACATATCAAGCTTGGCATGTCCACCGCACCCCAATCGACCCTACCGATGCCGAATCTTGCTGTTCATCTCCTGATGCCCCTCCCCATGCCCCCACGCTCGACATGCCTGAATGGAAATTTATCTCTCAACTCCACCCAAGAAACAACATCCTCCTCGATGAACTTGAAATGCTTGGCCATCGTGACTTTGATGCAAATTATAATTGGGCCAACTCCATTATCCCTTCACAATTACAAGAAACAGCCATTCGCTTCATCAACTTCAACCGCTCCTCCACAACAATCCACCAAACCCAAACTCCATTCCCACATTCACTTTCCTCCTTGTCCCCAAGCCAAACAATTTCATTCAATATCATTTTTTCCCACTTCCACACACATGCTACAGGATCAATTTTAAAAATGATAATCCAAGGCACTTCTAGTACTGGAAAGTCATTCCTAATTGAATGCCTAAAAAACGCCTTCCTTGAAAACTCCACCAATGGACCAAGCCCCCTCCTCTTGCTTGCTCCGACCAGTGTTGCAGTATTCCACATCAATGCATTGACAATCCACTCTGCTCTTCGCATCCCTATATCCTCTATGCAACCTTTAGAGGGTCAAGCCCTCCTAAACCTTCAAGAACAACTTCGAGATGTGAAATACATTCTAATTGATGAAATGAGCTTCATTGGTCCTAAATTTCTTTCTCAAATCGATGATCGCTTGCGGGAGGCATTCCCATCAAATAAAAGCAACCCTTTTGGTGGACGCTCTATAATTCTCGTGGGGGACCTTGCCCAACTTCCACCTGTCAAAGACACACCAATGCATGTAGGCACTTCTTGTGGCAATGCACTATGGCAAAGCTTTGATACCGTGGTTACACTTTCAACAGTTTTTCTGCAACAAGGAACTAGCCGTGCTCAGATTTCCTTTCGCGAACTCCTCTCCAACCTTCGGAATGCAACACCCACTATTGATGATTGGAAGCTTCTTATGACATGCTAAAAAAAAAACCTTCCTGAAGCCGAGGTCCAGTCATTCTCAAGTTCAATGCATCTATATGCCACAAATGAGGCTGTTGACATGCACAATAAACCCATGTTGAAAACACTCAACCAACCTATCGCACGTTGCTACGCTACCCAAAGGAAGGAATTTAGAGGCAACAACGTGGAAGATGAACAACTAGCTGCAAAAATTCTCCTTTTCATTGGACAACAAGTTATTCTAACAAGCAACTTGTGGATTGAGGTTGGCCTTGTCAATGGTGCCCTCGACACCGTCCATGCACTCGTATATGCACCAACAACTAAACCGCCTGAACTACCATTATTTGCCGTAGTCGACTTTCTTCACTACAAAGGTCCACCATGGGATCCTTCAAATCCTAAATATGTGCCAATACCCCCCATAACAAGGGGCTCATGCACACAAATTCCGCTTCGCATGGCATGGGCTTTAACAATCCACAAATCATAAGGCATGACGCTGGATAAGGAAACAATCGACATCGGAAACATTGATCGACAGGGTCTCACTTTCACAGCAGTATCAAGAGTCCGGTCATTAAATGACCTGTGCATCTCCCCTACTTTCTCCTTCTCTCGCTATTCCCGGATGAAGGAGAACCCTTTCGTCATACGCAGGAAAAAAGAAGAAGCTCTGCTCACCTCAAAATCTATTACTCAAGCTCCTTCAAACCCCTCTACTATTGGTGCCTTACCATCCCACTAGCTATTTACTATTCTGCTTTCCCATTTCACTATATCTTCTATACATCAGTCACTAACATGCTTTCAATTTCTGTGCAGGAACATAATGGACCATAAATATATCTCATAGCTCCAACAATTTTTCAAAGAAATCAAAGAACAAGAAGCTGCGCTTCTCAATGTATAGGAGCGATTCCTACGTCCACCTAGGCTGCCTCTTTACCGGTTGCGCCCCACAATACAACTACTGCAACGGATAAGAAATTGGATGAATCTCCTCATTCATATTCATGAAAGGGATGCACACAGAGAACTCCGAGCATACTATCTTGACCGTGTACCTTCTCTAGACGTGAAATGGTGCTGTCGTTGTCAAGCATCACCTTGTCTATACGACTAGTTTTTCCTCTACTGCAAAACCATCTAACCACTATGCTATACATGATGTAATTTTGTCAATACATCTTATTTTGTCTTTGAAAAATATACAACACATCTTACTTTCCAAACTCTCCCTACTCAGAAATTTCTGTATATACAAAATTTTTTTTTGAAGGTTCCTATGGGTTCTCTTGATTAAAGTTTGTCTTATAGCCATGGGATCTAGTGCTATTATGGGTTACTGATCACAAAGAATTCTGATCAGCACTCATGAGTTTCATGCCAGATGACAACTATCAAACAGTAGTTCTATGTTTAGTGCTTAACACTTTTCAATCAATATTCATAGTTATGTTGTAGCATGGGTTACGTTATATAAAGCTGTTATTGGTACTTGTTGATTTTAAATTTTCTCTCTATAAACAATTGTCTATGGGAAATCAAAAGTTCAATATGCAGACAAGCGTGCATCATAGTGCAAAGAGCTGTGTGAATGGATTGTTTTCTTTTTAGAAATTTCCATTTAGCATTCATTCGTTCGATTTCTGTGTATTATGTAATCAATTCAATTTTACACCTAACTTGAGCCCTAATATTGCTATTGATTATGGGTTATAATGGATTCCCATTGTGATGCTTAGTGGAAGGCAATTGCACATACGAGCTTAATTCTTGCTGTCTTGGGATTCTCCTGGATTTTAGTCTGATGTTTTGTGGAAGGTCATATTAAGTCAGTTGAGATAATTTCAATCCCTGAGCTATGTCAGTCAGTAGTTTTCAGTTTGAGTTCATTGGAAATTGCACATGTATCATAATGATTTCAGGGGATGGCTTAATGGAGTCATATTCAGAACAACACCTTAATGATGAGCTCAGCTCCTGTACGGCCAGAACATTGGTGCACATAAACATGGGCTGTAATTTTGCCTGCCTATCTAATGGTTTTTAGTCTCATGTTCAATGGAAGGAAAATAATCAGCGTTACGAGTTCTTCTGTCAGTATGATGCTTAGTCAATGACAAATATTTATATGCTAGCATGAGTTTATTTCATATAGAAGGGTGATGTTAATTTAACAAATATCATGGGTTTTAATGCCTATAGCGTGTTTCTGAGTCTTAGCAAAATTAGATTGTTGCTTCGCGTGGAAGGTAATTATTGATCATGTCAGGAATTCGATTTGTTGGAAACTATTAATTAGTAGCGATGCATTTATTACCTTTCATATATCATTTCTAGACTAAAATAGTTATCTTTGTTCAACTGAATTCAAATAGCTAATAAGAAATTTAGCCCTAAATTTTTATTTTCTCTAATTGCATTACTTTTACTTTTCATTCCTGTGATCTCAGATTGACCCTGTGAAATAAAAGAACATGTTTAATGGCATGAAAATGGTCATAAAAGAGCAAGGAATTAAGGGGTTATTCAAGGGTTGGGATCCAACTATGGTGGGATACACTGCACAAGGTGCGTTCAAATATGGGTTCTACGAGTTCTTCAAAAAGTACTATTCGGACATTGCAGGAGCCGAGTATGCTGCCAAGTACAAGACCTTGATCTACCTTGCAGGTTCGGCCTCTGCAGAGGTCATTGCTCATGTTGCCCTCTGTCCCATGGAGGCTGTTAAAATGAGGATGCAAACACAACCTGGATTTTCCAAATGGCCTGCAATGATGAATATGCTCCCTCCTGCTTATTTTCTAACCCAACTGTATTTCTTTCTGTGTGGATTGCAGTTTGTAAAAGGGCATTGGTCCGCTATGGGGACGCCAAATTCCTTGTAAGTTTATCTTCCATTCTTTGCAATCTGCAGCCGCATGAATCTACCAAGCCCATGTCTCTGTCTGCCAAGTTTTACATACTATATTTAGATTTGGAATTTTTAAAACTGTATTCTCTTCTTTTTCTGTTGAGGGGTTGTGTCCAGGGAAGCAAGGTGTGCTAAAACATATGTGATATTTATAGGTATACTGTCTATCATTTTCTATGTCACAGCGGTGCAAACAAACCTCAATGGTTGCATAGTTTATCGAAAATATAAAAATTTGCATTTAAATTTTGAAATCCCTTTGAATGTTAAGTAAATTAGAGGCTAAAGTAAATCTATGTTAGTTTATCTACTCCATGTGAGCTTACCTTCTTTATGTTTATGTCTCTCCATTCTGTATATATTCAAATTAGTTTATCTGCTTGAGGTCTCTCCAATTTGTATATATCCATCTTTTAAATTCAATTTCAATAGACCTTTAAATTCAGAGAATATGAAAACTAACACCATGTTAACTAGTGAAGGAGGCTTTGTGGTGGTGATATTCTATCACCTAGTCAAGGAGGCTTTATGGTGGAGATATTCTTCACTCAGAATCAAATAAACCTAGGCATACATGCTTTAAGATCCTTTACATTAAGTTTGGACTTTTTATTTCAAAAATAGAAAGTTTAGAATTAAGTCCAAGAATAAAATATTTCAATCTCATTCCATTGCTCATATGTGCAAAACACAAACAGAATGTTATAAAAACAGAAAAATATACCTCTTGAATCTTTTCCAACCTATTGATCAATACAATAGAAGAAACTTCCCACTTACATTAAAAAAAAAAAAAAACCCTTTCATATTCCTAAAACAAAACAACATTACAAAATTTCTCATCACATAGACATTTTTAGCAATTAAATGGGTCTGAATCTGTTCACTGGTTTTATTAATATATTGGTATCATTATTGCAGATACTATGGTGAAATTCAGATCATTTGAGAACACAGTAGAAATGCTATACAAGCATGTGATCCCAACCCCAAACGAGCAATGCAGCACACCTGTTGAAGTGGGTGTGAGTTTTACAGGAGGATACATCGCTGGGATATTCTGTGCTGTCATTTCTCACCCTGTAGACAACCTGGTCTCCTTCCTCAATAATTCTAAGGGCGCTGCTGTGGCTGAGGTAGGAGAATATTCATTGAGGTGTATCAATGCAAAGCTTGATTAAGACGATTTGAACTTTAAATTTTATGGTTTCTGAACTTTAACTTTATGATTTCTGTATTACATCATAACAGGTGATCACCAATTAAGTTGCCATGTAGAGAGTATCAATACAAAACATTAAATGAGTAGTTCCTGTACATATAGGCTTCCATTAATGCTTGTATTAAGGTGACTAATTGTGTTGTTTGTTCCTATATATTAGGCTGTCGAAAAAATAGGGTTTATGGGCCTTTGCACACGGGCTTTCCCTTTGAGAATTCTCATGGTGGGAACACTCACAGGAGCCCAATGGGGAATTTATGATTCTTTCAAGCTATTTGTTGACCTGTAAGTTCTGTTATTCGCCTTAGTTTTCTCAAAGTTCACCTCCCTCTCTTTCTGCATCATCCTGTGAATATATTCTAAAATAATGTATCCTATTGTTTCATTTTGCACGCCAACCACAGCCGGTGTTAAATCCTGAAAGCAAGAGTTATGAATGGAGCAGTGTGCTGATTTAATCGAAAACAAAAATGCAATAAATTATTTTTGAATAAAGAGGATCCAAAGACAAAGCAGTCAAATGAGACGTCTGGGCATCTCCCATGCGACAGCTCGATTGTTATATAGACCCAAACCCCGAGGATAGGGTGGGGACAGAAACCTGCAGTCTGACATTGCCTCCGTTTGTGGAGAGGAACATTGTTTTTTTTGGTGTGTGACCACTTTATTTGGCTTAATGGCTACCATGGCTCAACTGGTCTTTTTGGCTCATTTTTCTGAATCTAAAAGGCTTGCATTTCTTTTTTTCTACTTACGAAGTGTAGAAGTTTCAACATTTCTCCATGGCTGTAAGGGAGAAGCGGTGACTAGGCTTACCAATGAGAAAGTTCCATACTTCAATGCTCCCATATATTTGCAGAATAAAACAGTGATTGAGCTTATAGGTCTCAAAATGTTTGTTTACGGTAATTTGTGGCACAAATGAGTGTGGATTCGAATGTTTTGATGAGGTAAAATGCAGTAGAAAATTAGAAACATTATAACCTTGTATATTTTACTTTCCCTGCTATGTTGGGTTTGGGGTTTTTTATTTTTTCATTTCCTGAGCAGTTCAGGAATTGAATTAAGGGGTTTGGTCTCGTAACTTACTATATGGAAAGTAGGGTTTCTGCCCATTTGCTTCAAAATCTCACTTTCTGTTCCAATTAAATGCAGATTATAAACAGTTTTGTGCATTAATGGTGTATAAATTTTGGGTTTTTGTATGCTTGTTTATGCGCAAATTTTATGAAAGTGCTCATGCATTAAATATATTTAAAATCCAAGCTTCACAATGTTGTAAATGCGATAATGCCATGTTTCTTGCACGACAATAATACTCTGGTATTCACAGAGTGATAGACTTACAAGTCTAGGCATTGTAAGTCTAGGTGATTTTGGCAAAGTAAGTGGGACTGACTGTATCATTTGGTCAAAAGAAGAGTGTTTCAAAAAACTTCATTGTAATGCTCTGTTTATTGCACCAGGGTTGATACTCTGGTTTCTATAAAGTAATAAACTTGTATTAAACATGTTTTCTATACTGTAATGACATGAAGAACCGGGTGGATGTTATTTTTTATTGCTTGGGATTTTTCAATATCTTTTGATTTTATATGGAATCTGACATGCAATTGGGGTTCTTTTTCTAAAATGTTTGATATGGTATGAAATCTTATGTGCAATTGGAATGTTGTCTAATAAATTTGATTTTATAAGCAATTGGGACTGACATAGTGGTTGGAGCTATGGTGGGAAGTGGATACCTCCACTCCTTGTTTTGGTGGAAAGATGTTGAAATTTTGGCATTTTGTGGTGAGTGAGGCGGTTTGTTACCTATTTATTTTTCAATTGTGTTAATGACGAATTGCACTTTTAGAATTTTGACCTGTTAATAGGTGTTCTCAATTTTTCATCTTATGTAGATTGATATGAAGCTATGGGAATACGATTTCCAGCATGCAAGTAGTTATCAATTTTACTCTTTTTTATTTTTTTGGCTTGTTGAGGTGGGATTTTCTCTAGTATTCCCTCTGCCTTTTGGCTTGTCGATCATGAGCAACCTTTTGAGCGGGAAAAATGAATTAGTAATAGGTTTTTCTTATTAGAGGTTGCAGGAATATAGTTTTTCCTGAAAGTAAAAATGATACTCTAATTCGCATAATTTAAACAGTTCTAATTCGCAAAATTTAAAGAGTGCCACAATTTTCGCAATTCCAGTAAGACTTTGAGAAAATCTAGAATGAATATTTTGAAAAAAAAAAAAAAACTGGAATGAAATTTTGAAAATTAGGGTTACAGATTTTAAGTTTCAGGTTTTTCGATGAACTTAGCGCCTACGTTAATCAGATTTTTGAAAAAAAATAATCCAGATTCCAGCGAGAAACTTGCCAAAATTCAGTCTCTGTCGACAACACCATTCTAAATAGTAATGTAAGACTTATGCGCAGTTACACATGATAGATACCAAACGTAAGAATACGAATATGTGGCTCTGACAGGCAAGTCATTCGTGTCCACGTGGAGAATTGTATGATGTCAATGTCACAATTTGTATTTTAAAATAATCTTTAACTCGTAAAGTCTTCTAAGTAATTTTATGTCAATACTTCAGCCTTACCTACGAGTGGCCAAACTCAATTAAACCTCGAATCTTATTTTTTGGGAAATGAAATATTTCTACTCTTCCCCTAGTTCTTGACCACGCTTGGAAAATCACTCTCGTGTATTTCCAAACCAAAAAAAAGAGAGAAAAACAAAAATCATAATAATAATAATAATTAAATAAATAAATAAAATATGAATAAATAAATAGAAATAATATAAAATAAAGATATAATTGAAATTAAAAATAAAATAGATAAAAAAAAATCTTAATTGCCAAAATAAGAATACAATAAATAAATAAATAAATCAATAGAAACAAAATAGAACAAAGATTAATAAATAAATAAATAAAATGAAATAAAAAAAAAATTTACATAAATTACAACTTAATCATATTAAATTAAAAATTAATATTTTTATTAAAATAAATATAAATATTTAAAATTCAAATTAAGTATTTCAAAAATATGTTTTCAGATATGGTCTTATCACTTCTACTGTTCTTGTTATGGTTTCAGCTCCTTGTTATATCATTTTCAAAGCTTCAACTCTTGCTCAGAACATCTTCAGAAATGTTTTCCACACTGCTCAAACCATGTAGCTCAATCCACCAACAGGTGTCTCTCCATGTAGCTCAATGTAGACTCCTCCAATCCACCAAAAGGTCTCTCTCCATGTGTGATGATTCTGTTAAGATAACAAAACATTGCGTTGAATTGAATCTACCATATCTATCCTAAGGAGATTTATTTCCTTTTATCGCCGTTTATTTATTTTCTTTCATTTCCATTTGGATTGAGCACATTTGCATTCATAGTCTGCTCATGTTTTGTTCCGACAGTTCATTTTTTCCCCTATAATTTCCTTTCAAATCATTTTCCGTTTTAATATTACTGTGGGTTAAACAAATGCACAGATATCTCATTAACAGTTAACTCCTTCACTAGATCCATTTCAAAACTGACATATAATCTAATTCAACTCCCCTCTCATAGATCTATATACTTATCGCACAAACTGCCCCCGCAAAAACGTCTCGCCTGGTGGTGAAACCGAAGATACACCATTCCTCTCCTTTCGGCGTTTTTTGCGCCACAGGTGCAATTGCTAGTTGTAATAAGAGTTGCACCTCGCTATTTCAGCTCACAGTTCTCCACCTCGGATGATTTACCAGGTCAACTTAATTGCTGGCTCGCTGTTTCAGTGTTTACAGCTCACAGTCCAGCTCGCACGATGCTGCTCTTACCTCGTTGTAATCAGAGTGCTCACAGTTCTCCACCTCGGACGATTTACCAGGTCAGAGTTCTCAGATTAATTGTTGGCTCACTATTTCAGTGTTTACAGCTCGCAGTTCCCCAGCTCGCACAATTTACCAGCTGCGTCTCGTTAATGCTCAAGCGTGGCAGCAACGCCTCTGAACCTACTTCCAAAATCCAAGAAATCACCCAGATATGGAATCAATGTTCGGTTGTTGCAGCGTTAAATATGCAGATACGTCTGGTTCGTGGTGACTGCTCCTTCATTAATGCTGAAACCTACCATCTACGGGTGTGCTTAAATGCGTTCATCCTCCGTCTTCATATGTTCGCCCGCAACTGATTTCGTTCCCTCAGAGTACATATACTTGTTGGCATAATTTCGAAGAATATTGAAATTTCCTGGTTTGAAACTGTTCCAACCTGCAAGGATAAACTTGGGAAGGAACCCTGTAACAAGGCCAAGTCTGAAATCAGTCTGGTACTTCTCTCACCCTCTAAGGTCTCTGTTTGTTTGTTTGCATCATTTGGGTCTTCTATAATCCATTAATTATCGACAGAAATTTATAGTTGACCATTAGCTCTTTACGATTATCCCCACATCTGTTTCTATTTGGTTCATGGTCATGGAAAACCCTCATGTTTTTCACATGGATTGTGTTTCCTGAGAATTCCCAAAAAAAAATTGGATTCATGATTCAGGGAAGAACCTCCTGTTGTTATAGGATTGTGTTTCTTGGGAATTTCAGAAAATTATTTGGGGTTTCGCTGAGACATTTGAGATTTCAAGAAAGTTGAGGTGCCTGCTGAAGGGCTCAGTGGATTGGGTACCAAGATTATTGAAGAGGAAGATTGATGTGATAATATCTCCAAAAAATTTTGTTGCGCAACAGTATGTAGACTATTATTTTCTTTTTAGTGTTATGATTCTGAGGGCTTTTAATGCTTTGATCCTTCATTTTTGTAGGACATGGGTTTTATCTGGTTTTTTATGTTGACGAAGATGTAGCGTATTTTTTTATTGGTATCTGGAATGCTAGGATTAATCACAGTTTTCCATACAACATAAACAAATACCCACATCCCGTTTGGCCGCTTGTCAAAGTTTATGGCAATTATATATTCGTTTAGAGGATTACTGTCTATTTTCGAGTAATTGTTTCACAAAACAGTCTTACTTTCTTATGATTTACAGTGGGCCAAATGAATCATATGTTATCTTTTATCAACCTATTTGTTCAGTTAACTTTTTTCCTGTTTATGCTAATATTCAATTTTAAAGTAGTTGAAGAGCTACTGCAGCCATTCTGACTAAATTGCCCAGATATTGCAGCCACGGACATCCCAATCCCTACCATTTGTGTGTTCTACCGCCCCATGCCTGGTAGTAATGGGGTATCGGAAGTTTTGAAGGTCAAAGTTTAGCCCATTGCATGAATAATTAGGTTTGAAATATTGAAAGGGAAATTGTTTACAATACGAAGCGTTCTAATAGTTTAGCACAGAAAGTTGTATTGGACTTGACATATTTGTTAAATTTGCTAGTAGAAAGGAAACTTAACATTTAAAATCCAAATTTTTTGCCTTTGCATATTTGGTAGTGCGTGGGGCTGTTCGCATCAAAATATTTGGAATCACAGATTCATGGAAACATTTTTGCTTGATATCACTTGCATCAGTGTGTGATATTGGATTTTTGCCTCTGTGAGGAGTTACTTTACGATGGGCTGTCATATTTGCCCAAATTATGCCAGGGTTTGTGCATTAGTTTTCCTGTCATGACAGAGTGGATTAAAATCCATAACCATGAGAGAAAGGATATCCATATAGGGGTTATTTCGACCAGCTTCAGAAAGGATTGTTTATGGATATTATTGTAATCTTATCTTTGCCGTGGGGTCATCTGTGACTACTGGATCAAGTGACATCGTTCTGTGTGTTTCAAGTCTTTAAAATTATGCGGCGTGTGATTTTCATCTTTACTGGTGTTGAATGTAAATAATGATGCGTCTATTTTTAAATGCTATTTTATGAAAGTGTGGCCTGTTATTTGATTATAATTTTATATATTGGTTATCTTTGCATATTAACTACAATCATCAAGATAATTATATAGTGGATTACATGCATTAACATATCTTAAAAAGAAAAAATATTGAATATGGCAATGGAGAAGCTATGGGAAAATATCAAACTGTGTTGTGTATCACATTCTATAAAAGCATTGCAATGCTTAATATGTTTTCAGCCTTGTAAGTCACAAAATCAAGTATTTATTGACTACTTATATGTTATAAAACCTTTGTACATAAAGAGGGAATTAATTGTTATGATGTAATGTGGCAATGCTACTCTTTATAGGTTTTTTCAGAGTCAAATTTCAAGTTCTTAATGCTGCTGCTGCTGATGTTTACCATCCCCCCAAGATCAACAAGGTCTGTTCAAAAAATAAAGGGAATTATACTAAATATTATTTAGAATGTCATATCTATATCTCAACATATGTAGAAATGAAAAAAGCCAAGATTGTTATGGTTTCTGTAAGCCATTTGGTCCTAAAAGAGTAAGTTATGAAGCTAGGTAGAGTTTTGTCTTGTATTGTTATAGGGTAGGTCACAAAACCGGAACATCAAGAACCCCATGTTTTTGATAAATTTTTTATTTTGATATTAATGAGCTTATTTATGGTGTTTTAAATCAGAGAAACGAAATATAAGAACCTGATGCTTTTCATTTCAATGTGGACACACGACATGCACATCCACTCCCTTCTGCATCAGCACCATAGAAACAAAATCTTAAAACCCGATTATTTTATATTATAATCTATAAACTCGCTTTAGACGGCACTGGTCGCAACCATAATTGACTGAAGGGCTAACTTGCAGATTAGGAAGCAATACTGGGAGGCTTAAATTCATATAAGAGAAGAGCACAGAACGGAAAGAACTCAGATAAGAGAAGATAGCAGAAAGGAAAGAAGAATGCAGAACGGATTGTAGCACCATGCCCTTGAAGGAGAAGAGTCCACAGTCCCAATTATTTCATTTTCTGCATTCACTTCATTCGACATCGCCCGGTAATTTTGCTGCACGACTTCTTAGATATTGCGATAGGGGTAGCTCAATTGTGGGTGTCCGGTATTGTTTCAAGGATGGCTGTTTGATTTTTTTTTTATATCTGATTCAGCTCTTAGGTTTTCCATTCCCATTTCATTTAATAAATACACAGATCAAATGGTTTTATATCGGATGCCCTTGAAGGGGAAGAGTCCACAATCCTCAGTATTTCATTTCATTTTCTGTATTCACTTTCACTTCGTTAGACATCAGTGGGCAGGCGACTTCTTAGATATTGAGATAGATAGCTTACTTGTTGGTTTGTCCGGTCTTTTTTCAAGGATGCTTGATTGAATTTTCTTTTATACCTGACTCCTAGGTTTTCCACTCCCTTTTCATTTAAGAAATACAGAGATGAAATGGTTTTTCTGTTATGCATTTTGTTGGTTGTTCATAATTTGAGGTGTTTTTGTTTTAATATGATCTCATAACATGATGTGTGCCTCTTTTTATCATTTAATGAAGAAAAACAATTATGTAATTCCAAAGTTATGGGTGGCGGATTATAGTAGTGACAGTTCTAAACAAAAAAATTAAAATCCCTCAACAGTATATCTACATATGGCAACATACATTTTTCTTATATTCTGTATTACATGTGATTGCAACCATCTTATTGAGGAACATGAGATCTATAGAATACTTAATTTCTGTTGTTTTTCATGTGAAATTCGTTTACCTCCTTTTGCATACTTCTTGAGCACAAGTACAATAAAATCATTTCAAGTTGTTACACTCGTCCTTTTGCAACTTTGGTAGTTCTGTTACATGGTTGTAGCCGTTGCATGGCTGTAGCCTGCTAGAGGCATGCCAAAAGTTTTCTCCTCTCTTTATCCTGATTTGGTTGTAAATATATTTATCGTTTTTTTCAGTGCCCTTTGCAGTATTTTGTAGCATGTCTGACTCTTTTTATCATCTTATGAAGAAAAACAACTATGTAATTCCAAAATCATGGGTGGAAAATTATATTAGTAACAGTTCTATTTTCAATCAATGTATTCCATTTGCTTGTGCGCTTATGTTTCAAATTGTCATGTGCATCATGATTTTCAATAAGTTGAAAAAACCACTTAGAATATTCAAGATATACAGTTGCAAGTAGCATACTTCACAAGATCATTTACAAATATGGTTACTTTGGTAGTTCAGTTACATGGCTGTTGCCTGTTAGAGCCATGCCAACAGTTTCCTCCTCTCTTTATCCTGCTTTGGTTGTAAATATATATATCATTTTTTGCAATGCCCTTTGCAGTCTTTTGTAGGATTTCTGACTCTTTTTTATCATCTAATGAAAAAAAACAGTTATGTAATTCCAAAATTATGGGTGGAAAAATATAGTAGTAACAGTTCTATTTTCAATCAATGTATTCCATTTGCTTGTGCGCTTATGTTTCAAACTGTCATGTGCATCTGTCGTATCAAACATGATTTTCAATAAGTTGAAAAAACCACTTGGAATATTCAAGATATGCAGTTGCAAGTAGCGTACTTCACAAGCTCATTTACAAATAGGGCTATTTCACATTACTATTTCCTTTCCTTTTATACCTACAACCCAACATCCTCTCCTAACCTATTTTATGCCTATGCCTTGTTTACCATCAAAATAATTCAACATGCCCTATTCCAAAATATATGTTCCATAGGTAAAGCCTTTACAGTCCTGATTGTCAGGAACATATTTTCACAACTTCCAGTTGTGCAACTTGCAATAGCATCTTCCATATACCAAATTTGTCACTATCAATTGAAGAGTGGAAATCATCCAAATTAGCAATTCTACATTTCATCTCTCACAAATTAGCAATATCGAACTTTCCCTTCGTTTATCTAGACATGTTCTTCTTCACTATCTTGACCTTAATATCTCTATTCACTTGCAGCATATTGTTTTTTACAAGCCACCCGTTCTACCATGGAGACATCATTATCTTGCAATTGTCTTCCTTCTCTACTAGCTGGTGCGACCGACCAGCAACCAACCCTCCAAGTTGTTGAACTTGCGCAGATCAACTCTACCCGGACTTCAACAGCTCGATACCGTGTGTCACTTTCCGATGGTGTTCACAAGCATTCTGCCCTTCTTCCTTCTTCGCACACTTCCCTCGCGCAGGATGGGAACTTGGTTGTAGGTTCCATTGTTCTCTTGAAGAGATGCTCATGCACGTATTCGCATCAAACAATTTACGTTTAATACATAACGCCTCACACCTTCCTCCCCTATAATTGTTTTTCCCTTATATCCCTCTATTTCCTTTATTATTTCTAAATTTCTACATTTCCACTTCATTGATACAATGCTCGTTCTTGCAGGTCACTCTCTATTCTCGAGCTTGAAGTAGTCCAGCGCGTTGCCCCATTGGTTGGTGACCCATGCCCTCTTACTCTCTCTACTAAACAAATGGTCCAAGCCACATCATCCTCATCTTCTGCCTCTCCCTTTTCATCACCACCGTCCCTTGACATTCACTCATTGTCCTCCCAAGACCCCGCCGCAACATCTTCGACAAATCTCCCTTTTAAAGCACTCTCCCCTACAAGGAAAAATTGGTCCATCCAAGGCCACGTCCTTTCAAAAACACCCCTTCGGCATTTTACCAATGCACGTGGCTTTGGAAAGTCACTAGGCTTTGACCTTGTCGACCACGAAAACAAGCAAATCCACGTGTCTGCCTTCAATGAATTAGCTGAATCCCTTCATGCTCTCATTCAAGTTGGCCAGATCTACAATGTTGCAAATGGTACCATAAAGGTCCCCAACCCTTCCTATAACCATCTAAGACACCCAGTTGAAATTCTCCTCTTCTCTTCATCAACAGTTTCTGAAGTCTTGAATGATGACCTCACAATTCCTTCCCACACCTTCCACTTTGTACCTATCAATTCCCTTAAACTCTCACCTGCTAACTCAATCGTTGATGTCATAGGTATTGTTAGCTCACTCTCTCCTGCCTCTATTGTCCGCAAACACGATGGCTTTGAAACTTCAAGAAAGACAATTTCTCTTCGCGACATGTCCGGGAACAGCATTGATGTGACCTTGTGGGGAGAACACTGCCATGCTGAAGGGTGTGAACTCTCTGAACTTCGCATGTCTCGTGCAGTTACAGTCCTTGCAATTCGAGGTGGCAGGGTCGTCGAGTTCAACGGCCAAACTATCAGCACAATCCCTACCACCTCCCTGGTTATCGATCCAAAGATCGCTAAAACGGTGGAACTTAAGCAATGGTTCGAGAAAGAAGGCATTCAATCTTCGTCACCCTCGCTTAGCCGCAAATACTCAAGCACCAGCAAGAAGCCACTTAATACAAAAACAATTTCTGACATCCTCTCAATTGCACCTGGAGAAAATGTCCCATGGATGTCGCTCCGTGCTACTGCTACCTCAATTGACTTGCATGATTTATACTTCCTTGCATGCCCACTTACCATTGATGGTATGCAATGCATGAAAAAGGCTATACAACAAGATGATTCCACGTGGTGTTACTCAAAGTGTGAAGGGTCTTTCACCAAGTGTGACTACCGCTACATTCTCCGCCTCCAGCTGCACGATCACACTGGCCACCTCGAAAATGTTGTCACTTTTGACGACGCCGCAAATGGCCTCCTAGGCATCTCTGCAGAGGACCTTTTCCTCCTCTCAATAGATCCTCAAGCTTTCCTTGACATATATAGCAAAATCAAAGGGCGACAATTCCTCTTCACACTATCTTTAAAGAGAGACACCTTCAATGACATTGAACGACTGCGACCAATTGTTATGCACGCAGAAGATCTGCCTTTTGCTGATGCGTCGAAAATCCTCCTTCAACTCTTGCAACCTCCAACTTCCCCTGCGAACAAAGCATGTCGCCGCCTTTAGCCATACATTTCTTGCCTCTTACCATTGTTCAAATTTCAACGCTCTTTTCCCTCACTTGACATGCATCGTCGATTTCGCATGTATATTTTGTAATCGTTACTATATGTTTACAACCCCTTTCCCTTTCTAATAGTCCTCCTAAATGTATAGGTATCAACTCATTTCTTCATTGCATCTTGTTTATATGTTATTCCGCTATGTTGTAATGGCCCTTCTTAATATATGAACATTTACAGATGTCATTTTCCCTTTCCTCCTTCATGCCTTCATCTTGTTTGCAAAACACACATTTTATAAATGCAAATGTAAACATGCTATGCTTAGTATGGAATATAATACAAAATTTGCTTCTTCTTCTTTGAAAAAAATACAGTATATGCCTTTCATTTCCTCTGGCCAACAAATGCAACATGTTATTTCTTTCAAAACACATATTCTCTGATTTCAAATATGCAACACTCATTTTTATGCAAACCATATTCAATACATTTCCACTTCAAAATTCACTCGCACCATTTCCATACGACTATTTCTATGATGAAATACATAACACAACAAAAATTCTCGCCAAAAATAATAAATAATAAAACATATAAATATGAAATAGAGTGTTGCATCTTCATGCTTCCCTCTTCTTTCATTATACTTCATGCATTTGACATGCCTTTCCTTTTTTGCAATAGCTATGCCAACCATACTAGACAACAGTTTGCAAAGGGAACAACGTCGCCGCTACTACGCACTTAACAAAGAAATAATTACTGCACGTCGTCGTCTCCTCTTTGCAACTCGCCAGGCCAACCTTCTCTCTCAATCCACCACACACCAAACTCCCATTCCTTCACAAAGTACCCTCCTTCCACTACATCCCACCCAAACTTTCCCATTCACCCTTACAACTCCCCTCCCTAGCTAGCCCTTTCCATACCCTGCAATTCCTTTGCCTCTTACCTACCCTTTCCATGTCTCGCAGCATCTTCCTCCTTCTCCATCTGCGCAACAATTCCTCCCCATCCAACTCCAACATGCACATCTTCGCTTCCGTGAAAAAATTGATGCACTTAGTCCCATCCAAGTTTGCTCAATTTGTTATGAAGCTTACCCATCCATGAAAACAAAAACAAATAACGGAAACATTTGTTGTACCCGTTGTCTTGGCGAATGAACAACCCACCGTTTTTCCTTCACAAACAACATGGACCTAGGTATCCAACCCCATGTCCTCTCTTGCCTGACTCAAGTTGAAGAGATGTTGATTGCTCGTGTAAACCCCATTATTCAAGTCACCCATGCACGTGGTGGCCAACTAAAATATTCCGGCCACACTATTAGCTTTCCTCAAGATATCACTAATATTGTGACCTCTCTTCCTTGCATGCTATCAGAACTAGACATCCTTGTTGTAAAAAAAACTAGTTCTGACGAAAATTCGAACGAATTTTTTGTCAGTAGATCACGTGTTCATGCAGCATTGCAATTCAAACTACAAAATGATCCGTATTACAAAGATGTCCACACTAACCAAAATTCCCTGAATGCTTTGCCTATTGTGCCCACCAACATTTCCAACATGCTACGCCATGCCAACACATCCTCCATCCCACTCCAACAAGCCATTCTTGAAAATTGTGATTCTGGACTTCCCCAACCATGCCCATCTGACCTCCACCCATCCTCCTTTATTGTAAGTCTGCCAAACTCTCATTCAGAAATAGATGAAATACTTGCCTACATAGAATCCCCCAATCACTCGCCCATCCATTCACTTCAATGGCCCATTATTGATCTCTCCCCAATCAATGAATACAACACAGAAGGCCTCTTCTCCATGGCCTTCCCCACCCTCTTCCCCACCGGCTCTGTAATGATTAATCAACCAAGAATTGCAAAAGTAGATATACAAGAATACGCTTTGCATCTAATACGCTACCATGACAACCGTTTTGCACAACATCCTCGCTTCCGCTACTACTTGTACAACCTCATCATGGGCCATCGCAGCCAAGCAACTGCCTCTGTCTTCATGAAAAGAGACCTTTCAAACACCCTTCCAACAACAATCGCTGACCTTCGCGACCACCTTCAACAAATTCCCCCTTCCACCATCCCAGACCAGATTATGCGCTTCGGATCATCCTTGCGCGACAGTCGCTCATTCTGGACTAGAGCTAGACATGAGCTTCACGACATGATCATTCAACAAGGTTCCCCTACCATATTCTTCACACTCAGTGAAGCTGATACCAAATGGCCTGAATTTCATAGAACCATGCCTTCCAACCCTCCATGCAATTCACATGAGCAAACTCGATGGAGAATCCAAAATGTTGTTGCAAACCCTCACCGTGCATCTCAATACATCCATTGCAGATTCACAATATTCCTCGAAGAAGTGCTACTTAAAGGACTCCTTGTAAAGGATTACTGGTGCAGGTATGCATACTATTCCTTCCATCTCTTACCTTTCATTAACTTCACTTCCACGCATCCATCTTATTTATTTTCCCCTTATTTTTTTTAAGGTATGAATGGCAGCATTGCGGCTCCACACATATCCATGGTTTCTTATGGCTTCCAAATGCACCTACTATGGACACTTTGGATTGGACCAATGCTTCTGCTGGTCGTGTAGCTAAAGATTTCTTCGATGCATACATCACTGCTTGGAACCCTCGTCCCATTCAAAACCGGGCTGTTGGGATAAATTATTCATCTATGCAAGACCCATGCCTCCTCCAGACACATGAAATTCTTACAGGCAATCAGCTGCAAGACTATGAGCAACTTGTCAATTCTGTTCAAAGACACACAACTTGCCACTCTAGTACATGTTTGTGCAAAAGAAATAACAAAACAAGTTGCCGCTATGGAGCCCCATGGGAAGTTCGCGACGCATCATCTCTTCACATTGATAATACTGGCCGTCAATTGTACGCCCCTGCTAGAAATGATGACAAGCTAAATGTGCACAACGCTCATCTTCTTGCAATTTGGAGGGCAAACATGGACTTCCAACCAATTCTATCACGCCATGCTGTGTTAAACTACATTTCAAAGTATGCAGCAAAAGCAGAGGCAAAGTCTGAAAGCTACTACCAAATGCTTTCCCGTCTCTCCCAATGTTCCCCACCCGATGCTCCTACTATTACTGTCGTCTGCAAAGTTCTGACCGAAATTGTCGGTGACCGAGACATTGGTGCACAGGAAACATGCCACATGCTACAAAAACTCCCACTAGTAAAGTGCAGTCGTTCTTTTGTATCCCTCAATGTGAAAAAAAAAATATTCAAACGTGTTTCACAACAATTGGATGGTGATCCTCCATCGAAACCTTTGATCGTCTCATACATGCATAGACCACCTGCACTTGAGGATTTGCCTCTTATTGAAGTTGCACGCTCTTGGACCTTCTCCTCCTGCCGCAAAAAAACACCTTGGAAACAGATCTTCCCTCCTATGGTTGTACCTGTCCTTCCTCGTTTCACCTCCATCCCATTGAAAGACTCATCATCCTATGTGGACTTCTGTTGGAGTGAACTCCTTCTATACTTCCCTTTCCGTACACTCCCTGACGACATCGGCACATCCGACGCGGCCATTTTCGCACATTGGGAACAAACTAGACATACATATCAAGCTTGGCATGTCCACCGCACCCCAATCGACCCTACCGTTGTCGACTCTTGCTCTTCATCTCCTGATGCCCCTCCCCATGCCCCCACGCTTGGCATGCCTGAATGGAAATTTCTCTCTCAACTCCACCTAAGCAACAACATCCTCCTCGATGAACTTGAAATGCTTGGCCATCGTAACTTTGATGCAAATTATAATTGGGCCAACTCCATTATCCCTTCACAATTACAAGAAACATCCATTCGCTTCATCAACTTCAACTGCTCCTCCACAAAAATCCACCAAACCCAAACTCCATTCCCACATTCGCTTTCCTCCTTGTCCCCAAGCCAAACCATTGCATTCAATATCATTTTTTCCCACTTCCACACACACGCTACAGGATCAATTTTAAAAATGATAATCCAAGGCACTGTTGGTACTGGAAAGTCATTCCTAATTGAATGCCTGAAAAATGCCTTCCTTGAAAACTCCACCAATGGACCAAGCCCCCTCCTCTTTCTTGCTCCGACTGGTGTTGCAGCATTCCACATCAATGCATTGACAATCCACTCTGCTCTTCGCATCCCTATATCCTCTATGCAACCTTTAGAGGGTCAAGCCCTCCTAAACCTTCAAGAACAACTTCGAGATGTGAAATACATTCTAATTGATGAAATGAGCTTCATTGGTCCTAAATTGCTTTCTCAAATCGATGATCGCTTGCGGGAGGCATTCCCATCAAATAAAATCAACCCTTTTGGTGGACGCTCTATAATTCTCGTGGGGGACCTTGCCCAACTTCCAACTGTCAAAGACGCACCAATGTATGTAGGCACTTCTCGTGGCACTGCACTATGGCAAAGCTTTGATACCGTGGTTACACTTTCAACAGTTTTTCGGCAACAAGGAACTAGCCCTCCTCAGATTTCCTTCCGCGAACTCCTCTCCAACCTTTGGAATGCAACACCCACTATTGATGATTGGAAGCTTCTTATGACACGCTAAAAAACAAACCTTCCTGAAGCCGAGGTCCAGTCATTCTCAAGTTCAATGCATCTATATGCCACAAATGAGGCTGTTGACATGCACAATAAAACCATGTTGAAAACACTCAACCAACCAATCGCACGTTGCTACGCTACCCAAAGGAAGGAATTTAGAGGCAATAATGTGGAAGATGAACAACTAGCTGCAAAAATTCTCCTTTGCATTGGACAACAAGTTATTCTAACAAGCAACTTGTGGATTGAGGCTAGCCTTGTCAATGGTGCCCTCGGCACCGTCCGCACACTCGTATATGCACCAGCAAATAAACCGCCCGAACTACCATTATTTGTCGTAGTCGACTTTCTTCACTACAAAGGTCCACCATGGGATCCTTCAAATCCTAAATTTGTGCCAATACCCCCCATAACAAGGGGCTCACGCACACAAATTCCGCTTCGCATGGCATGGGCTTTAACAATCCACAAATCACAAGGCATGACGCTGGATAAGGCAACAATCGACATCGGAAACATTGATCGACAGGGTCTCACTTTCACAGCAGTATCAAGAGTCCAGTCATTAAATGACCTGTGCATCTCCCCTGCTTTCTCCTTCTCTTGCTATTCCTGGATGAAGGAGAACCCTTTCGTCATACGCAGGAAAAAAGAAGAAGCTCTGCTCACCTCAAAATCTATTACTCAAGCTCCTTCAAACCCCTCTACTATTGGTGCCTAACCATCCCACTAGCTATTTACTATTCTGCTTTCCCATTTCACTATATCTTCTATACATCAGTCACTAACATGCTTTCAATTTCTGTGCAGGAACATAATGGGTCATAAATATATCTCACAGATCCAACAATTTTGCAAAGAAATCAAAGAACAAGAAGCTGCGCTTCTCAATGTACAGGAGTGATTCCTACGTCCACCTAGGCTGCCTCTTTACCGGTTGCGCCCCACAATACAACTATTTCAACAGATAATAAATTGGATGAATCTCCTCATCCATATTCATGAAAGGTTCTTTCTAGAAGACTCAGGCATGTATATTTGATGAGTACTGACCTGCGGATGTACAGAGTAATTCGGTGGTACAAAACATCACCTTATCTTATCAGCTAGTTTTCCTCTATGGCTCTCTAACCACTATATGCTACATGATTAATTTATTCGATACATCTAGGATATATTTGAAAAATAATAAGGCGCTTCTTACTTGTTCTCTTATAAAATTTTTATTATATACAAAAAAAAAAAAAAAAAAATTTGAAGGTTCCTATGGGTTCTCTTGATTAAAGTTTCTCTTATAGCCATGGGATCTACTGCTATTATCGGTTACTGATCGCAACAAATTCTTATCAGTACTCATGAGTTTGATGCCATATGACAACTATCAAACAGTAGTTCTATGTTTACTACTCAGCACTTTTCAATCAATATTCATACTTATGTTGTAGCATGCATTATGTTATATAAAGCTGTTATTGGTACTTGTTGATTTTAAATTTCTCTCCGTAAACAATTGTGTATGGGAAATCAAAAGTTCAATATACAGACAACTGTGCATCATAGTGCAAAGAGCTGTGTGAATGGATTTTTTCCTTTCTAGACATTTCCATTTAGCATTCATTCGTTTCATTTCTGTGTATTATGTAATCAATTCAATTTTACACCTAATTTGACCCCTTATGTTACTACGGATTATGGGTTATAATGGATTCCCATTGTCATGCTTAGTGGAAGGAAATTGCACATACGAGCTCAATTCTTGCTGTCTTGGGATTCTCCTTTATTTTAATCTGATGTTTATTGGAAGGTCATATTAAGTCAGTTGAGATAAGTTCAATCACCATTTTAACGGGTCAATAGTTTTAGGTTTTAGTTATTGGAAATTACCATGCTGCACTGTATCATAATACTTTAGGGGGATGAGCTTAATGGGTCATATGTTCTTAAATGATGAGCTCAGTTCCTGTACGGTCAGAACAATGGTGCACATAAACATGGGCTGTAATTTTGCCTGGCTATCTGATGGTTTTTAGTTTGATGTTCAATGGAAGGAAAATAATCAGCATTACGAGTTCTTATGTTAGTATGATGCTTAGTCAATGGAAAATATTTATATGCTATCATGAGTTTATTTCATATAGAAGGGTGATGTTAATTTAACACATATCATGGGTTTTAATGCCTATAGGGTGTTTCTGAGTCTCAGCAACATTAGATTGTTGCTTCGCGTGGAAGGTAATTATTGATCATGTCAGGAATTGGATTTGTTGGAAACTATTAATTAGTAGCGATACATTTATTACCTTTATATATCATTTTCTAGACTAAAATAATTATCTTTGTTAGCTGAATTAAAATAGCTAATGAAAATTTTACTTTAAATTTGTAACTCTAAATAGTAACACCATGTTTGCCAATCACTGTGTAGTCTGGATTAAATACTGTAGAAATACTGAGAACATTATTTGGCATGCTGTTTATGGTCATAAAAAACAGGAATGTAAGGAGTGGATAAAGGGGTGAGCTCATTATAGGACTGTTGCACGGTGGGTATAAATATGGTTCTACGGGGTTCTTGAGAAATGCAATAGGACATTAACATTTGTATACCTTAAATACAAGACAACAGTCTACATACACGATTAGCCTCTGAGAGAGATAGTAACTCATGTTACCTGTGTCCCATGAAGCCATTAAAATGAGGATGCAAACACAACTAAGATTTTCTGGATGACATAAATGATGAATATGCTCCCTCCTGCTTATTTTCTAACCCAACTGTATTTCTTTCTGTGTGGATTGCAGTTTGTAAAAGGGCATTGGTCCGCTATGGGGACGCCAAATTCCTTGTAAGTTTATCTTCCGTTCTTTGCAGTCTGCAGCTGCATGAATCTACCAAGCCCATGTCTCTGTCTGCCAAGTTTTACATACTATATTTAGATTTGGAATTTTTAAAACTGTATTCTCTTCTTTTTCTGTTGAGGGGTTGTGTCCAGGGAAAAAAGGTGTACTAAAAGCTATGTGATATTTATAGGTATACTGTCTATCATTTTCTATGTCACAGCGGTGCAAACAAACCTCAATGGTTACACAGTTTATCGAAAATATAAAAATTTGCATTTAAATTTTGAAATCCCTTTGAATGTTAAGTAAATTAGAGGCTAAAGTAAATCTATGTTAGTTTATCTACTCCATGTGAGCTTACCTTATTTATGTTTATGTCTCTCCATTCTGTATATATTCAAATTAGTTTATCTGCTTGAGGTCTCTCTAGTTTGTATATATCCATCTTTTAAATTCAATTTCAATAGACCTTTAAATTCAGAGAATATGAAAACTAACACCATGTTAACTAGTGAAGGAGGCTTTGTGGTGGTGATATTCTGTCACCTAGTCAAGGAGGCTTTATGGTGGAGATATTCTTCACTCAGAATCAAATAAACCTAGGCATACATGCTTTAAGATCCTTTACATTAAGTTTGGACTTTTTATTTCAAAAATAAAAAGTTTACAATTAAGTCCAACAATAAAATATTTGAATCTCATCCCATTGCTCATATGTGCAAAACACAAACAGAATGTTATAAAAACAGAAAAATATACCTCTTGAATCTTTTCCAACCTACTGATCAATACAATAGAAGAAACTTCCCACTTACATTAAAAAAAAAAAAACCCTTCCATATTCCTAAAACAAAACAACATTACAAAATTTCTCATCAAATAGACATTTTTAACAATTAAATGGGTCTGAATCTGTTCACTGGTTTTATTAATATATTGGTATCATTATTGCAGATACTATGATGAAGTTCGCATCATTTGAGAACACAGTAGAAATGCTATACAAGCATGTGATCCCAACCCCAAACGAGCAATGCACCACACCTGTTGAAGTGGGTGTGAGTTTTACAGGAGGATACATCGTTGGGATATTCTGTGCTGTCATTTCTCACCTTGCAGAAAACCTGACCTCCTTCCTCAATAATTCTAAGCGCGCTGCTGTGGCTGAGGTAGGAGAATATTCATTGAGGTGTATCAATGCAAAGTTGATTCAGAGGATTTGAACTTTAAATTTTATGGTTTCTGAACTTTAACTTTATGGTTTTTGTATTACATCATAACAGGTGATCACCAATTAAGTTGCCATGTAGAGAGTATCAATACAAAACATTAAATGAGTAGTTCCTGTACATATAGGCTTCCATTAATGCTTGTATTAAGGTGACTAATTGTGTTGTTTGTTCCTATTTATTAGGCTGTCGAAAAAATAGGGTTTGTGCGCCTTTGCACATGGGCTCTCCCTTTGAGAATTCTCGTGGTGGGAATGCTCACAGGAGCCCAATGGGGAATTTATGATTCTTTCAAGCTATTTGTTGGCCTGTAAGTTCTGTTATTCGCCTTAGTTTTCTCAAAGTTCACCTCCCTCTCTTTCTGCATCATCCTGTGAATATATTCTAAAATAATGTATCCTATTGTTTCATTTTGTAGGCCAACCAGAGTCGGTGTTAAATCCTGAAAGCAAGAGTTATGAATGGAGCAATGTGCTCATTTAATCGAAAACAAAAATGCAATAAATTATTTTTGAATAAAGAGGATCCGAAGACAAAGCAGTCAAATGAGACGTCTGGGCATCTCCCATGCGGCAACTCGATTGTTAAATAGACCCAAACCCCGAGGATAGGGTGGACACAGAAACCTGCAGTCTGGCGAAGTTGTGCAATTATGTGTGAGCTGCTTATTATTGGGCATTGTAGGACATTGCCTCCATTTGTGGAGAGGAATATTGTTTTTTTGGTGTGTGACCACTTTATTTGGCTTAATGGCTACCATGGCTCAACTAGTCTTTTTGGCTCATTTTGCTGAATCTAAAAGGCTTGCATTTCTTTTTTTCTACTTACGACGTGCAGAAGTTTCAACATTTCTCCATGGCTGTAAGGGAGAAGCGGTGACTAGGCTTACCAATGAGAAAGTTCCATACTTCAATGCTCCCATATATTTGCAGAATAAAACAGTGATTGAGCTTACAGGTCTCAAAATGTTTGTTTACGGTAATTTGTGGCACAAATGAGTGTGGATTCGAACGTTTTGATGAGGTAAAATGCAATAGAAAATTAGAAACATTATAGCCTTGTATATTTTACTTTCCATGCTATGTTGGGTTTGGGGTTTTTTATTTTTTCATTTCCTGAGCAGTTCAGGAATTGAATTAAGGGGTTTGGTCTCGTAACTTACTATATGGAAAGTAGGGTTTCTGCCCATTTGCTTCAAAATCTCACTTTCTGTTCCAATTAAATGCAGATTATAAACAGTTTTGTGCATTAATGGTGTATAAATTTTGGGTTTTTGTATGCTTGTTTATGCGCAAATTTTATGAAAAGTGCTCATGCATTAAATATATTTAAAATCCAAGCTTCACATGTTGTAAATGCGATAATGCCATGTTTCTTGCACGACAATAATACTCTGGTATTCACAGAGTGATAGAATTACAAGTCTAGGCATTGTAAGTCTAGGTGATTTTGGCAAAGTAAGTGGGGCTGACTGTAACATTTGGTCAAAAGAAGAGTGTTTCAAAAAACTTCATTTTAATGCTTTGTTTATTGCACCAGGGGTGATACTCTGGTTTCTATAAAGTAATAAACTTGTATTAAACATGTTTTCTATACTGTAATGACATGAAGAACCGGGTGGATGTTATTTTTTATTGCTTGGGATTTTTCAATATGTTTTGATTTTATATGGAATCTGACATGCAATTGGGGTTCTTTTTCTAAAATGTTTGATATGGTATGAAATCTTATGTGCAATTGGAATGTTGTCTAATAAATTTGATTTTATAAGCAATTGGGACTGACATAGTGGTTGGAGCTATGGTGGGAAGTGGATACCTCCGCTCCTTGTTTTGGTGGAAAGATGTTGAAATTTTGGCATTTTGTGGTGAGTGAGGCGGTTTGTTACCTATTTATTTTTCAATTGTGTTAATGACGAATTGCACTTTTAGAATTTTGACCTGTTAATAGGTGTTCTCAACTTTTCATCTTATGTAGATTGATATGAAGCTATGGGAATACGATTTCCAGCATGCAAGTAGTTATCAATTTTACTCTTTTTTATTTTTTTGGCTTGTTGAGGTGGGATTTTCTCTGTTATTCCCTCTGCCTTTTGGCTTGTCGATCATGAGCAACCTTTTGAGCGGGAAAAACGAATTAGTAATAGGTTTTTCTTATTAGAGGTTGCAGGAATATAGTTTTTCCTGAAAGTAAAAATGATACTCTAATTCGCATAATTTAAACAGTTCTAATTCGCAAAATTTAAAGAGTGCCACAATTTTCGCAATTCCAGTAAGACTTTGAGAAAATATAGAATGAATATTTTAAGACTTTGAGAAAATCTAGAATGAATATTTTGAAAAAACCAAAAAAAAACTGGAATGAAATTTTGAAAATTAGTGTTACAGATCTTAAGTTTCAGGTTTTTCGATGAACTTAGCGCCTACGTTAATTAGATTTTTGAAAAAAAATAATCCAGATTCAAATTCAGTCTCTGTTGACAACACCGTTCTAAATAGTAATGTAAGACTTATGCGCAGTTACACATGATAGATACCAAATTTAAAAATACGAATATGTGGCTCTGACAGGCAAGTCATTCGTGTCCACGTGGAGAATTGTATGATGTCAGTGTCACAATTTGTATTTTAAAATAATCTTTAACTCGTACAGTCTTCTAAATAATTTTATGTCAATAATTCAGCCTTACCTACGAGTGGCCAAACTCAATTAAACCTCAAATCTTATTTTTTGGGAAATGAAATATTTCTACTCTTCCCCTAGTTCTTGACCACGCTCGGAAAATCACTCTCTTGTATTTCCAAACCAAAAAAAAAAGGAAAAAAAAATCATAATAATAATAATAATTAAATAAATAAATAAAATATGAATAAATAAATAGAAATAAAATAAAATAAAGATATAATTAAAATTAAAAATAAAATAGATAAAAAAAATCTTAATTGCAAAAATAAGAATACAATAAATAAATAAATAAATCAATAGAAACAAAATAGAACAATGATTAATAAATAAATAAATAAAATGAAATAAAAATAAAAAATTACATAAATTACAACTTAATCATATTAAATTAAAAATTAATATTTTTATCAATTTAAAATTCAAATTAAGTATTTGAAAAATATGTTTTCAGATATGGTCTTATCACTTCTACCGTTCTTGTTATGGTTTCAGCTCCTTCTTCTTATATCATTTTCAAAGCTTCAACTCTTGCTCAGAACATTTTCAGAAATGTTTTCCACACTGCTCAAACCATGTAGCTCAATCCACCAACAGGTGTCTCTCCATGTAGCTCAATGCAGACTCCTCCAATCCACCAACAGGTCTCTCTCCATGTTTGATGATTCTGTTAAGATAACAAAACATTGTGTTGAATCGAATCTGCCATATCTATCCTAAGGAGATTTCTTTCCTTTTATCGCCGTTTATTTATTTTCTTTCATTTCCATTTGGATTGAGCACATTTTCATTCATAGTCTGCTCATGTTTTGTTCCAACAGTTCATTTTTTTCCCTATAATTTCCTTTCAAATCATTTTCCGTTTTAATATTGCTGTGGGTTAAACAAATGCACAGATATCTCATTAACAGTTAACTCCTTCACCAGATCCATTTCAAAACTGACATATAATCTAATTCAACTCCCCTCTGACAGATCTGTATACTTATGGCACAAACTGCCCCCGCAAAAACGTTTCGCCTGGCGGTGAAACCGAAGATACACCATTCCTCTCCTTTCGGCGTTCCTTTGCGCCACAGGTGCAATTGCTAGTATTATGTGTTTGTAATCGTTGAGAAAAATAAGGTTAATAAATATTTTGATAAACTCTCCAAGTTTATTGAGTTTTAAATGTTGTAATTTAATAAAATTAAATTTAATCGGAATGCGATGTTTTCCAAAAATAAGTTAGATATTTTAGATTTTAAAAAAATTAGCATTTTTCAGATTTGAATGGAATCTTTTCGTAAGATTAAACATTTCAATTTGATTAATTTAAAAAGGAATTAGTTAATTTTGGCAGTGCTATGGGTGATGCCAATTTAAAAAGGATCAGTTAATTTTGGCAGTCATCTGGATGATGCCGTGGGATAATGCATAGTGAAGACCAATGATCAATGGCGCTTTGTAATGAGCGCCATTGGTGATTGGGAAGAAGCCAAGATAAATGCATAATTCCTCCAAGGTTATCAAGCCTGCTTGACATTGGAAGTGGGTTGCACATTACTATTGGGGTTATTGAGGGATTATCATTTAGTGGAATAAGGTTTGTATAGAAAAAATAGAGTCAAGTAAAGTTAGTTTATTTTCTTTTTCAAACTGAAGGAATTGTTGGAATGGAAGGGTGTTAATGATATTTTAGATGATGTATTTGTTGTGTAATAATAGAAACCATAAATAGATTTAGGAGGGAGATGAAGGTGGAAGTTGCTCAAGTCCTAAAAACAAATGGTTTAGGATGTAAGATGAGTGAGAGTGCACAACCTTTAAAAATAAATGGTCTAGGATGTAAGATGACTGAGAGTGCACAACCTCTGAGGAAGCCCAAACTTGAGATCATCACGAAAGAGAAATTGATACTTAGTTGCATTCAACTAGAGTCAAAAGGGAAGAAATTCAAGTCCTTTATGGAAACCCATCAACATAAATATGTTCTCATAGATCCTAAGCTAGAATCATTGCCGATTTTGGTACACAAAATGGTTAGCTCTATTCATTTCTCCTTAAAGCCTACATAGTGTTCTACACATTTCCCAAATTTCTCTATAGACTCTTTTCATCTTGTACACTCTATAATGCATTAACATTTGCCAATGGCTCGATACCCCTGTCCTTTTTTAACCAAATCTTTCTTATAATGAAATCAATGCATTGGTTCCAACTGAGAAGGAACATCAATTCATTGTTATGGAAACACAATACCAAGTTGATGTCATGGTAGAAGCCCCATGTGGACCTACATGTATGTAATTTTAAGTAATTGTCATGTTTTTTTGGGTCTTTTCTATGTTAAATTGATATATCTAGCATTTTTGTTTAGTAGGCATAGGAAAATAATTTTTTCACAAATTTTGAATTATCATCTTTTAGTTTGGGTACATTTTGAATTATAGAGATTGTGTTTTTCATGCTATGTATCTTTCATTGTATAGCTAGGCTACCCCAACTCCTTTCAAATAATGTTAATTGTTTTGTTTTAAAAAAATAATAATAATAAGTGAAGGTGACTATAAATCATTTTGAAGATATTGAAAGATTTGTGACCAACATCTTGACCTTTAACATTTAAACATTAAATTAATCTCAATTTTTACTAACTTTCATTTTTTTTTTTTTTATAAGATACTCCCTTCTTTCACATTAAATCTATCATATTTCTCACACATGTATAATCCTACCACCATATGGATATATCTACCATTTTTAAATATCACTTATTTCAAAAGCTTCTTGGATAAGCATGTAATAACCTTCCGCAACATTAAATACCTCAAGCATAATCATACCACTATATTGGTTATCCACTATTTTGATTATCACTTAATGAAAGTTTCTTGAGAATATTGGGCTCCGTATCTTTCTGAACCCTACTTAAATTCAATTTTTATGAGCGGTATTGACTCATATATTTATGTCATATCATCTATTATCCATACTTAATGTGTTATAAGTCCTCAACCCCAAAATAATTTTTCATGGCGTACATGTGTAAATTGTAACGATATTCACAATTTATTTGCAAGGTTAATTGTAAAAGCATGGCTTGATGAGAATTTTGAAGAGAAAAATGAGACACATTGAACAAATTTGAGAAAAAAAAAATCATTTATACGTATTCATTTTTGTAAAGATATTTAACATATAGATTCTCATTATTTTGCACTAATGATATGTTTTTATGTGTTAATAATATTAAATTATTTAATATTTGATTATTATTTGAGTAAATTATTTTGCCTCTCAACCATTTAATATGTTGTTCATGTCATCCTTATCCATATTCGAATATATACCTAATATAACAAAACATAAAAAAGCATACTTGAAATGTAAAGCGTCAGCAATTCAATAATATTTTGGATAAGTGTTCTCAACAATCCAAGTAAATTTTGAAGAGGTCTAGTTAAGCGCATGATATTTAAGATTTTTTTCCTAGAACACATATTTGGTTAAATTTGGAAGTATTTCGTTGATCTAGAATTTATAATTTTAACTAGATTAAGTTTTTCCAAAATGTGGAATTGTAAAATCATTTAGTTTACTAAATTTAATGTAGATATTCACAATTTATGGTGAAAATTTTATCATGGTAAAGTATATGAAACAAATTTATATAAAATTGCAAAAGAAAATATTTTACATCTTAATCTTGGATTATTTACATGATCTCTGTTAAGATTTTTTTATGGTTTGTACTAAAAACTAAGTTTGTTAAAGTTATCTTATGAAAATAATGTTGTGTATGTTATTATTATTAACTTTATGAAAATAATGTTTTGTATGTTACTATTATTAACTTTATGAAAATAATGTTTTGCATGTTAGTATTATTAACTTATTTAATTATAATTTGATATAGTAAATATCATGTATGTATTGAGTTATGATTATTGCGCCAAGAGGCGCATTCTACATCTGAGTATGACCTCGATGAGTATGACCCCGATATGTAAGTATGTCTGAAGCCAAAAGAAAAAAAAATAATAAAGAAAAAAAATATATAAATAATGTCGGCTTAAACAATAACCTACATATACATATAAATGAACAATTAAAAATTCATTAAAAATAAATTTAAACGATATTAACTTGATATTAACTTAAAATATGAAGATGTTTACTAGCACTCAAAAAAGAGATATGGTAAATAAATAAATAAAAATATAAACAAGCCATAAGTATGGTAAAATAATAAAAACTAGACGTACGGTAAATAAATAAAATCTCTTTTTATATTTACTCAAAAAGAGGTTTTATTTAGGTGAAGCCTATGGGACAAATTACTATTAATACCATGGGAAAAATACCATGGGCCAAATAACATATTTTAAAAGAGGTAATAAATAAATATAAAAGAGGTATAAAGAGGTAAGGTAAATAAATAAAAATATATCAAATAATATTAATATTAAAATATCAATATTATTAAATTTAAAAAACTTATATTAATAGAGAGGGGAGAAGAGGAATGAATAGAGAGAGAGGGAGAAGAGTGATAGCGTTAGAGAAGGGTAATAGAGGGAGAGGGAGACATAAAGATGGAGGTGGGAGAGAGATAAGGAGAGAGAGAGGGAGAAGGAGAGAGGATTGGAGGGTAGAGAGAGAGAGAGATAGAAGGGGGAAGGGAGAGGGAGGTAGGAGAGAAAGGGAGAGAGAGGAAGGATGAGAGGAGGAGGAAAAGAGGAGGGATAGAGAGATGGCGTTGGAGGTGGAGAGAGGAAAGGAAGAAGAAATACATAGAGAGGGGGTGACATGGAAGAGATGGACAGAGAGTGTGTATGCTTCTAGGGGTGAGATAAAGATACATAGAAGGAGTGATGGAGACGAGGGAGGAGAGAAGGAGAAAGGGAGGGATATAGTAACATAGTTGGAGAGTGAGATAGAGTGATGGGGGAAGAGAGAGCATTTGATGGCAGAGAGAGAGAGAGAGAGAGAGAGAAAGAGAGAAAGCTGGGGGGGGGGGGGAAGAAGGAGGCGAGAGAGAAAGGGAGAGAGAGGAACGATGAGAGAGTGGAAGAGAATGACGGGGGAAGAGAGAGGATTGTAGGAGTGAGAGAGAGAGAGAGAGAGAGAAAGATAGAGAGAGATGGGGGAAGAGAGAAGGAGGTAGGAGAGAAAGGGAGATAGAGGAAGTAAAAGAGAGGGGACTTTAAAGAGAGGAGGAGTGAGAGGAGGAGAGAGGGAGGGATAGAAATATGGATTTAGAGGGGGTTAGAGGGAGGGATAGAGAGATGGATCTGGATGGGGAGAGAGGGAGGGAAGAACAAATACATAGAGAGTGAGTAGTGGAGAGAGAGGGCGAGTGACAAAGGAGAGATGGAGAGGGAGTGTGTATTTTTGGGGGTGAGATAAAGAGGCAAATAAGGAGATATGGAGAGAAGGGGGGAGAGAAGGAGAGGGAAAGGAATATGGTAACAAAGCTGGAAGGTGAAGAGAGAGAGAGAGAGAGAGAGAGAGAGAGAGAGAGAGAGAGAGAGAGATAGTGAAAAGAGGTAGGGAAAGAGAGATGGGGATGGAGAGGGAGAGAGGGGGAGGTAAGAATAAAGACATATAGGGTGAAAGGTGGAGAGAGAGAGGGGGGAGTGATAAAGAATATGGAGAGAGAGGGATAAAGGGTAGCAGGAGGGAAGAGAGATAAAAGTGAGGGAGAGGGAGGGAAGGGGAAAAGAGAGAGAGAGAGAGGGACAGAGAGGGAGAGAGAGAGAGAGAGAGAGAGAGAGAGAGAGAGGGAGGGACAGGAGGAGAGAGTGATAGATAGATAGATTGGAGAAAGAGGGTTTATGTTTTTGGGTTGATATAGAGAGATGGAGGGAGATAGAGATATAGATGTAAGGTGAAGAGACAAATAGATAGATGGAGAGAAGGAGGGAGGGACAAAGAAATTGTTAGGTATGCAGTGAGAGAGAGTGTGTGTTTGCTGGGGTGAGATAAAGAGACAAATAAGGAGAGATGGATGAATATATAGATATATATGTGGGGGGGGGGGGGGAGGGGGGGTAGGGAAGAATATTTATTACAGTAGATGCATTGATTTTAGTGTAGATGGTTATTTCTAATCCTATTTGACTGTTTGCACTAGATGCATTGATTTTTGTTTATACGTTGATTTATAATGATATTTGATTACTTGCACTAGATGGATTGGTTTCAATGTAGATTATTTCTAATCCTATTTGATTGCTTGCACTAAATGCATTGATTTTAGTGTAGATGGTGATTTCTAATTTTATTTGATTGCTTTCACTAGATGCATGAATTTCAATGTAGAAGTTGATTTCTGATTATATTTGATTTCTTTCACTAGATGAATTGATTTCAATGTAGATGATTTTTAATCCTATTTGATTGCTTGCACTAAATGCATTGATTTCAGTGTAGATGGTGGTTTATAATCCTATTTGATTGCATTAACTAAATGCATTGATTTCAGTGTAGATGATGATTTCTAATCTTATTTGATTGCTTGCACTAGATGCATTAATTTCAATGTAGATGTTGATTTATAATTATATTTCATTGCTTGCACTAAATGCATTGATTTCAGTGTATATGGTGATTTCTAATCTTATTTGATTGCTTTCACTAGATGCATTAATCTCAATGTAGATGTTGATTCCTAATTATATTTGATTTCTTGCACTAAATGCATTGATTTGAATGTAGAGGATTTATAATTCTATTTGATTGCTTGCACTAAATGCATTTATTTCATTGTAGATGGTGATTTCTAATCCTATTTGATTGCTTGCACTAGATGCATTGATTTCAGTGTAAATTTTGGTTTTTAATCCTATTTTCTTACTTGCACTAGACGCATTTATTTGAGTGTAGATGTGGATTTCTAATCATATTTGATTATTTTCATTAGATGCATTAATTTCAGTGTAGATGTTTTTTTCTATTATTATTTTATTCCTTACATTAGATGCATTGATTTCAGTGTATATGTCGATTTCTAATTTGATGTAATTGGATGTATGATGGTACATTAATTTTAAAGTCATTGGATTAATACTGTGCAATTATTTCAGTGTAAGAAAAAAAAATTTATTGACAATTTACATTGATTTCCATGTTATAGTAATTAAACCTATTAATATTGGATGACAAGAGATACAAGGTATGATGTTTACTACAACAAATTAATCTAAATATTTAAATGGTTTACGATTCCAAATTTCATTTCCAAATATTCAATATGAAAATATGAAAAAGCTAACAAGGGTGAAAATAAGAACAGTAGAAGAAAATAGTTTGAAATCGATCACAATGAAGACTATTCATAATTGACTACATTCTTATTATTCACAGTTTCTATCATTCAATATTATTATATTGTCACTTTTCATTCAAAATTTTATTTCATCATTAAAGTTATCTTACAATATTTATCATCTCAACAAACTAAGGTAACTATTAAAATTTTAAATTAAAATGACTCAATAAATCTCAGACATATTTAAGATATTTAAAATGGTTATATTAATATTAGATGTATTTACATATTATTGATAAAACTAAGCATATGTTCCTCATATTATCCATAGATTTTCCTTGGTTGCACATGACTGAAACCAGCCTAGATCCATCTTAAGTTCGGTTCTATCAAGCGTCGAGGGATCAAATCTCTCAAGGTGCAAACCTTTCCTCAAGTTTTGCACTCCAAAAAGAGGTTTTCACCTTGAGAGATTTGATCCCTCTCGACGCTTGATAGATCCAAAGTTAAGATGGATCTAGGCTTGTTACTAAGAGAAGGTTGGCACAATTTAAAATTCTATCACCTTTGCAACACTAGTAATATGGTTGAAGATGAAAAACCCTCTTAGATCAACCAGTTTATACTCAAATTTGGATTTAAATTTCAAAATATTTGTGGCACTACCAACCTTCGTGATATTTTAAATAAAAAAGATTATGATGATCCTGAAACACTTATTTTAATGCTTTTTCAACATAACAATAAAATTCTAAAGAATTTTGAGTAATATATTTATGGCTTCTTATATACCATGTTATTTGGTCTTAGTGGATGATAATCATCATTATCACCATCATCATTATGGTACTATTGTAGTGGATGATAATCATCATTATCATCATCATCATTACATACTATTGTAGGAAGTTTGAACCATTTTAGAGTTGAGAAAATATTTTTACACCGAAGGTGTTTACTTTTGAATCATTCCACCGCTCACCATAGTCGACCTTTTTATTTTATGTCGTTGATTCAAGTAAACAATTGTCGCATTGTCCACCGTTGGATCTGTATAATAATGGATATGGAGAGTCAGGGAATTTCCTGATGTTTCTCACTAAAACAAGAAATTTTACAATTACTCTCTTTGCCATTTTCACAACTTTGCAATCCCAACGTACACATTACATACCATAAAAGAGTCCTGTCATGTTGCAAACTTAGAAGTTGCAATTTCCCCACTTACTAAAAAAATAGCTTACATTTACCTTCTCTTCCATTGCCACAATTGTGTTATAAATAGAGAAAAAATGGCTTGACACTCAATTTCATGACCAACACAATTACACAGAGAAAAGTGGCTGAAAGACAAATAGATATGGGAAGGATGGTTGCGGTTTCGATTCTGGTCACTCTTGTTATTTTTTTCATCAATGTTAATGTTGCGGAGGCATCTAATGATGTTGTTGCTACAACACACCGACATGATATGCGCCCTCCACAAATACTCCGACAAACACAACTGCACATACGATTACAAGACCATCGGGGAGGAGGCCATCACCAAGGCTAACGCTCTTGTGAAATCCAATAAGATTTTGAGGTTCTAAATCCTGGATCCGAACATATTCGAGATTCCTATTTTTGGAAGGAAAAGAATCGATGTACTATTCTCTAGTCGAATTTGATGATGGGTTTATATTTAGAAAAAGAAAAACTGGCGTTCTCGAATGAATAAGATGATTTCATTACAGAGAGGGGAATATATTTTTGGTTCACGTGGTGTGACCCTATATGTAGGGTTTGAATGATTTGCAAGCATTTATGTTTTTGCTGTTGCATGCAGTTTCTGGCCAATGATCTGATCAGATCAGGTCATCTGAAAAATTATTTACTTTGGGGTCTATTTTGGCTGTTGGTTATACAAACAAATCTGTTTTGAGTAAATTTCTTTCCAAAAAAAAGAATATTTACTTATTACAACAAACAACAAAGATGTTGATTAAATTTTACATCAGGGTGTGTTTTGAATTTGGCTTATTGATTTGATGATGCTTTATTTCTCTGGCTTTATTTTTTATTGTGAGACGAATATGTTTCCGATTTATTGATTTGATGATGCTTTATAATTTTATATTTTAATTTATGTGCAGTTTGATTTGGTAAAATTATTTAAACAAATCTTCCCGAATCTTATCTTTGCACCTTTAGGGGCAACTAATAGTTTTACGATCAATTTAAATGTTGAATGAGAGTAGTAGTATAATTTATTTATTATTTATTATTTGTAATTTTCTCTTAAAAACTAAGTTAATTGAGACTTACTTGACGAATAATAGATTATTATGCAAGATAATATTAAGTATAAAGATATCTAATAAAAATTATCCTAGGAATGTGTCCAATATATACCATCATAGATCCATCTTAAATATGGATTTAACTTGAGCCTAAAGGGATTAAATTTCTTCACGTGGGTATAATCATTTTTAGAGTGAAAAAAAAAATGTGTTATTTTTCATTGTTTAACTTGTATTTTTGAATGCTAAATAGAGTATATATAATACCAAACAAATATTTTAACCATAAATACTTAATTTTTTTTCTATATATAGTTATATATGAAGTTGATATTAACATAAATCATAGATCTTAAAATAGTTTATTTGAATCTCTTGCTCGAATATTTTTGAAAACTAAAAGATTTAAACATATGATTCGCTAATTTACAACATATTCATTTTTTCTTTATACTAATCATTTTAATTATCAAAATCAATCATGAATTAGAATAGTAACAAAGTAGTACACTTTGATTATTTTCAAATACAAGAGGAAAGAGATAAAATTGACTAAACTATTTATTACAAATGTTTAGTTTTTATTGTGTTTAAGGATATTATTTTGAAAAGAACATGTTCACAATCATCTAAAATTTAGATTCCTTACATTATTTCTATTATCATTGAAATCTATATTTATGTATTAAATTTGACTAGTGAATAATAGATTTTGTAAAAAGATTCTTACCTATAAAGTTATTTAACAATATATTAATATTGTGTTTCTTACTATTATTAACCATTTTAAATTCACACTAACTACTTTTCCTATGTTGAGTACAAATTTGTTATACTAGTTCAATGTTGTCACCACTTCAAAATCTATAAGAGGAAATATTTTATAAGTTTAGTTATAATGTTCAATGATCAAAATCAATTTTTTATAAATTGGAGTGCAACAAAAAAAAAATTTGATTTATATCAATTATAATAACGAATATTAATAAAAACTCACTTCAAACATTATTACAAGTGTCTAAATTTTTTTCATTAAGTGTTTAAATGGTTTAAATTAAATTGAATACTAATTAGCTACTCCACTATTGTTTTTATAGACCAAGTTTAGAAGATGATATTTTTAAGTGCAATATTGAATTTTATTATGCATATTTGATATGGTGAGAAGTCATGTTGGTCAAAAAAAGCTTTTAAAACATAAATATTTTATGGGACTGTCATGTCATTTGTATCACCACATGATTACATTTAAATACTAAATAATATAAAACTCCAAAAATAATATGAAGAGAATATTTGATATACAAAAAATATTGAAAAGTGTGTCTGAATGTATAGTAATAGATCCTTCAAAAAAAATTATAGTCCAACTTACACATCCCCTCACACTAGGCTGTAGAATGAGCCTTGCCTCTCCACTCAATTACTAATCATTTTAATTATCAAAATTAATCATGAATTATAATAGTAAAAAAGTAATACAATTTTATTATTTTCAAGTACAATAGGAAAGAGAGAAAATTGACTAAACTATTTATTACAAATGTTTAGTTTTTATTCCTGGAGTGGTTAAGGATATTATATCGAAAAGAACATATTGACATTCATCTAAAACTTAGATTCCTTACATTATTTCTATTATCATTTCTATTTATATTTATGTATTAAATTTGACTAGTGAATAATAGATTTTGTAAGAATATTCTTACCTATAAAGTTATTTAACAATATATGAATATTGTCTTTCTTACTATTATTAACCATTTTAAATTGACACTAAATACTTTTCCTATGTTGAGTACAAATTTATTATACTAATACAACATTGGAACCACTTCAAAGTCTATAAGAGGAAATATTTTATAAGTCTAGTTGTGTTGTTCAATGATCAAAATCATTTCTTTTATAAATTAGAGTGCAACGAAACAACAAATTTGATTTATATCAATTATAATAAGGAACATTAAGTAAAAATCACTTCAAACATTATTACAAGTGTCTAAAATTTTTTTCATTAAGTTTTTAAGTGGTTTTTATTAAATATAATACTAATTAGCTACTGCATTATTGTTTTAATAGACCAAGTTTAGAAGATGTTTTTTTTAAGTCCATTATTGAATTTTACTATGCATATTTGATATGGCGAGAAGTCATGTTGGTCAAACAAAGCTTTGAAAACATAAATATTTTATGGCACTGTCATGTCATTTGTATCACCACATGATTACATAGAAATACTAAATAATATAAAACTCCTCCAAAAATAATATGAAGAGAATATTTGATATACAACAAATATTGAAAAGTGTGTCTGAATGTATATTAAAAGATCCTTCAAAAAAAAATTGCATTCATGAATCATATAAACCTAATCTTAAGATATTCGTTCAAGTAGGTCAAGAACAACTTCTACACCATATTTATTTATCTTGGTCTTATTGCAATGTTCTTTCTTTGCTGCCATGCCCAAACTATGGTATTAATTGGAATAGAGCCAAGTTCTGTGTCATCTAGATTTGGTATCCAATATTGCTCTAAAAATTTTCCATTGTATTTCCCTAAAATGGGCTTCCATGAATCAACCTTTACATGAACATAATCACTTTCATTATCCCTAAATATATCTGAGATGGATATTTCCATCCAAATCATCTCTCCTGCATCCTCATTTCCTGATCTAACTAGCAACATCTTTCCTTTCTGAACATCAATATTTGGATTGTTGCATTTGGGTCCAACATATATTGGTTCATCTATTGCATTATCTAAATCTTCATCCATAATACTTGAGATTACATGGAGTTATTTACAATCAACATCAACAACGTGCCTTATCTTGTGCAAGAAATCCTCAAAAGATGAATCACTTCCATCTATTATTCTATGGTCATTATAGATTCCATATAATGTATCAAGAACTCTTTACCAATACACTAATTTATTTTTCCATTCCTCTATAACAATTGTTGAATCCTCATTCCCGATAGTTTCATTCCACATTTTTATGTATCATGTTTTCCCTTCCTTTAGTTCTTTGAAATAGGCATCATTATTTTTGGAAGCTAATAAATATGGGTTCCCAACGGGAATTATAGGTCAACCTTCATCATCTATATTCCATAACTCAACTAGTTTTGACCACTAAATATCTCTAATAGATTCTTTGTAACTTAGTAATGGAATATCATTGAGTACAAGGAATTGGAAGTACTAAACACTAAGATGTCCAACTAGTGCATTTTTCCCTTACTTGATGTATCCATTAAGGAAAATTTTGAAGTCATAGACCTTGTCAATAAGTGTAGGTGGAAACACTCGTTTTACTTCAATTATGTGATATGTATCCATCATTTCAAGTAAAGAATATATATCTTTACTTTTTAGGTTGGAAGGCATTCTTCCATAGGTTCCATATATGACTTCATGGGTGTGCCCAACACACAATAATCCAACCTCTATAGTGATGAAGACACAAAGTGTAGTTAAAAGTGATAAAAACATGAAAATATAGTAATTCTTATTATCACTTGCTGCATTGTCCAACTGTAACAACAAATGTGGAGGAATAGATTTAAAATCAACATTTTGACTATTTGATCTTCCATGAGATATAAAATCATGCTTGTAAACTTGACATTTTGAGTAAATACAGGTGTCAAGTAATGCACTTGTAAGTGGGTTTCTTGAACTTCCACTGTTATAAAGTAGATCACCATACATATAAGTTTGTGGGTCTTCAAGGTCCTTTAAACACTTTGTAAGGGATGTAATAGTAAATTGCGATTCCATATGTACAAATGGTAGGGATAAATGACCAAAACATCCTGTGTTATGCCCATATGTTAGCATACCTGTCAATGACAAACCTAAATTTGTTCCTACAATAGATTTTTATTTGACACGTAGCCTTAGGATTGAAGTCTTTGTTTTATCCTTTTTATCATGGATAATGCTCAAATACTCCTTTGGAAACCGGTTTGACATAATTCTATGGGTATAGTAGAAATATCTTCCACACATAACAATTTTGTTATGTTTTTTCAGACTACCTCGTGCCTTTTCTTCAATTTCTTTTGTAGTTGCTGACTTCATATATGCTTTCAAAACAATACATTCACTGCATTTACTGAAGTCGGTGTTCTTTGAAAATGCAACATCTCGAAACTTAGTATTCCATATCTTGCTTATTGTTGACTGTGATATTGATGGGTAATTGAGCTTTTAAAGAGTGTCATTGATATCTTTTAATAGATATTTTTGTGTGTAATTCGAAGGAAGAAATATTAAAGGAGCATATGTTCCATCTTCTTCAACTTTACGTGTTTGGTTTGGTGAAAAATCTGAATTATCTATTACAATTTTCTGCAATATTTCTATGGTTTCCACGGTGTGTCCCCATGCTTTTCATGTGTTAGTGTTACCATGAATAGCTTTGATATGTCCATGTTGGAAATATTGCTAGTAGTTATAGCATGTTCTTTGAGGAATATTATGTATCTTATACCATGCTTTCTTACAAATAATATTCCCATTAAATCTCATGTCCTTCACATTTCTAGAAATAGGTAGTAGGCCATGGCCATGGCTCCTTGACATGATTGTGTTTTACATGAGTGAATTAAAGAAAAATTCCATAATACCATTTTTATTTATTTTTCTCATATCCCTTCTAGCACCTGCAATGACCTTCCTATCCACATGTTGAAGACAATCTTTTCTACAACATACATCTGTTTCCAAAAGATGAATTTCCTTCTCTTCATCTATATTTGTTTTACATTTGAAATGTTTTTGTAGCCATAGCTTATTTATTCCTTTTATATGGCCTTTTTACATGCATATAAATTGATTTTATATATTTTTAATTACAAATATTCTCATCCCATTTGTTTAAGGGACTTGTGTCTTCTATAACATCCCATAACACCATTTCCTTGGGTGGTGTTACACCATTTTTTGGTCATCTAACATATTATCATTAGATGGACCCAAGTACACCATGTAAGACCAATTTTACCCTAAGTAAAATTTCTTTCACTATGTAAAATAACTTAATAAACCACATTTATTAGGTTGTTTATGGTCTAAACAGGAAACCCCAAAAGGAAATATTAAGCAAACCTATTTTGTTTAATTTTCCTCATGGAATAATTAATTAAACCATAATTTAATTATTATTCCTAGTCATATTTAACCCAAAAACAAAGAAATTAATTAGATAAACCTTTATTTATCTTATTATTTTCTAGGAATAATTATTTAAATCTTATTTAGATAATATTCCTTGTTAAATATGACCAAATCACCCACAAATAATTAAATAAATCATTATTTATTTAATTATCTTTTAACCACTTCCTTAAATAATTAAATAAATCATTATTTATTTGATTATCTCCTAACCGCTTCCTTAAAAAGATAAATAAATCATTTATTTATTTATTTTTGACAAATTAAGGGATTTGACCCAAGTCAAATACCTTTTCCCTCCAACAAATATAATAAAATATTCCATAAAAAGTGGATCTAGATCTGGTTAACCCATGAACCAAGATCTAGAATGACCCAATATTTTGTTATAAATAGGAGGGTTTTTCCTACCATTCTTCACCTTTTGTTGCATATTAGATCACTCTGGATCTATACACTTGGTCACTCTTTTCTACCATTTGTTGTGTGAGCTCCCTTTGAGTTCCATTCTTTGTGTGGGTTTTCTACACCAACAAGAGAGAAAAATCTTAGATCTGAAGTGCTGAGGACTTCCAAGAACCCATCCCACTGAGGAGAATTGGATACGCCTTCTTTTTTTCCTCCCAGGTGCCCAATTAATATAAAAATTCTTTCAAAAATTGTTCTTGTCTTGTCTATTGGTATATGGGGCAAACCCTTGTTTTTTCTGCTTAATGTCTTTCCATGAATAGATCTGGTTTTTGCAGCTCTTTTATGTTCAACTAACCGCATAACTGAAGATATTGGTAGCCACTTTTGTTGTTAGGGCTATTAGTTATGCGTAGCTAAAGTGGTCCTTTTTCGTACACTTCAATAAAGGATTCATACTAACAAATGGAGACTCCACACGGGTTTTAAATTACGACCGCTGTCGTTTTTCATATTCCTGCATATCCAGCTACTTCAGACCCTAGGGTTTCTTTTCAGCTGTTTATTTTTCTTATTTTTATGTTGTTTTTCTCACATAAAACCCTAAAACATTAAAATTTCTAACTTCCGTGTGTTTCTGGCCCTATTGCGCAGGTAAGCGACACCAGCCGCAACTGAGACGGCAACTTTTCTGAAAATCTGCCGCCGAGACAACCGGAATGGGGGGTCGCACTTTTTGGCCCTAAACCTGCGACCTGGACCTCCAGGTCGCACTTTTCAGCCTGTTTCCTGCGACCTGCACTGAAATCAGGTCAAAAACTGCGACCTGCCATTTTTTCAGTGATTTTTCTGCAATTTTTCTGGGTTTTGCTGCAGCTTCTGTCAGGGTCTTCCAGCCTCTGTCTCAGCCCGCCTTGACCAAGTTCTGATCTTTTTTTACTCATCTAAGTGGGAACCTAGCCCCCTAGGGCTTTAGTACCCTCCACTTTTTGTGGAAGAGTTTTAGCTGTTTCAGCCGTCTGTTTTTCAGAGTTTCAGCCTTCCTTTTTTTTTTTTTTTTCAGATCTGGAACCTCCTCCTCAGATCCCTTTAAATCAACCTTCCTTCCTTTCAAATCACCTCTTGTCGTTTTGTTTGGACCTCTCTTTAGGACCTCCTCCCTGTCCTTTCCGCTTTTTTCTGATTTCTTCCTTTTTTCCAACCACCTTGCCTCTGTCTCTTGGCTGTGATCTGCACCTCTTTTCAACAGCTTTACCCTTTAGCTCCCTGTCCCTTTTGACCCTAGATCTATTGGCCTCTTTTTAAGTGTGTTTTGACTAGATTTTTGCCCTTTTTTACATTAGTTTTGAGCGACCCGCCTTCTTGGGTTGAATCGATGCAATAGTAGCTGTTATTTTTCTGTTATTTCAGCATTATATACTGTTCTCTGCAGATTTATTTTCAGTTATGCAGCACACATTTTCTTGCTCTCAAAACGGAAAGGGTTTAAAAATTAAAATTAATGCACGCCACACACTAACCCTAAGTGAAGAAGCGCCTGGTTAACACCGCCTAGCAAACACTCTAAAATCAATTGTCACTGCACTTTTTCTGCCCTTGACCTCACTTGATTCTGTCCCTGTTTTCCCTTGTCGGTTTCCTTCTTCCCGTCATCATTGTGCCCCCAAGGTGCCTTTCCCGGAGACTTCTTGGCCTTCACCCTCAGTTTTCGGTTGATCGACCTGCTCCGTCCCGCCGTCGTCGAGCCAGTCCTCCTCCGAGTCCGCACTCCGACTCCTCTTCTGATTCATTGGGTTCTCCCTCTCCTCCTGGTTCTCCCCCTGTCACCTTCACTATGTCTGGTCCAGGGCCTAACGTTAGCGGTGCTCCAGGCCCTAATGCCGGAACCACTACTAGCGGAACCGCCATAGGAACTACCTCGGCCATACCCTTGCTGCCGTACATTGCAGGCCTCAGCCTCCCCGATTTCAATCAGTTGATCAATGAACCTATCCGCCACGATGTTGGTTGGCCTGCTATGCCAACCAAGCTCCCCTCCGACATCCCTAAGTTCGAAGGCCTTGCTGGAGAAGATCCAACCAACCATGTCCGATCTTTCCACATGTGGTGTTCCTCCAATTCCATTACCGATGACTCCATTCGTCTTCGTTTGTTCCAATGCACGCTTACCGGCGAAGCTTCTAAATGGTATGTTGAACAAGCCACCTCTTCCCATACCACCTTTGCGACCCTTGCCCAAGCCTTTTTGTCTTATTTCCAGCTCCCTCTCCGATACGATACTGGCACGGAGCTCTTGACTTCATTCAAGCAAACCTCTTCGACCCGCCTTTCCGCCCATGTTCAGGAATGGCGACGAAGACGAAGCTTATGTCGAGCCCCCCCCTTCGAAGATCGGGTTTACATGGACTGGTTCCTTCGCACCCTCTTAGCTCCTATCGGCAAAGATGTCGCCTCTCACTTTCCTCAAACTGAAAAAGCCGCCCTCCAAATAGCCTTGAAATATGACCTGATCTACGCTCAATCTGGTTATGTTTATACCGTTCTTCCTGACCTCCCCAGGCCCGGTGGCGCTAACGCCCCGGGGGCATCCCATTCCACCGACGGTATCATTGGAGCCCTTTCCCATCCGTACGCTCAACCTCCTATGGGCTATGGTCTCCCTCAGGGAGGGGCCAGCACCTCCAGCACTCTTCCCCCTCCCGGTAGCATGTATCCAGGATACGGCATGCCTCCTCCTTTTGCCCAACCTCCTGCTTACCTCAATGTTGCCCAACCTAACCATTACCTTTATCCGCAGCCTGGTGTGCCAGCTCCTCTAGCATATGCGCTTCCATCTCCCTTGCCTCCTCCAAACCCGCAACGGCACTTACAGCCCCCTCCAGGGCAAGTATTTTCACAGCAGGGCGCGACTAATCCCCCTTCTTCTCAAAGAAGGCGGAGAGGAAATCCAAATGAATCTACCCCTGGTACCCGTGGACCCAATCATGGTGTTGACCCTAACATTTCCAACTAGCAACAGGGAACTCAGCCCAAGCCGGACAGGCCGCTTCGCACAAATAAGCCTTGTTCGTGTTGCGGTGTTTATGATCATTACACCCACGATTGTCCCCTCTTACCCCAGATGCGGAAGATGTGGGAGTCTCAAGCCACATTGCGTGGACAACACATCTCCCCTCATGCTCCTCCTAATGTGGCCACTACCCAACCAGTTGTGTTTAATGATCCTTTCCCTCAGCAAGGATTCGTGGCTACCCAACCGCCTGACAGCCAGGTCGCCACTCCCCCTTCCCTTTCTGGTTCCTATGATTACCAGATCCTTCTGATGCACTCCGATCCTTCCCCAACCATCGACCTTCACCTTCAAACTCGGTCTCGCCAGTACCCCAAGCCTCCTGCTCAGTCTGCCCTCGAGCCTCCTTCTTTAGGTTTTATAGAGCCTCTTTCGACACCTAGTGGCCCCTTGCATATCCCTCAACCTAAAGTTGAGGTTCATACCAAGATTCCTAAGGGACCATTACGTCGAAACGCTGCTTCCGGTCGAGCTGCTCACTCGTATAGCATAGTAGATGATTTGGTGCAATCTCCTGCTGCCATTTCCACACTGGAACTCCTTCAGTTGTGCCCTTCCCAAAAGAAGGCTCTACTATCTTCCGTGGGCGCTGTAGATCCTGCTGATGACCAAATGATTATTTTTGACACCACTCAATCAGACCATCCTCCTCTCCCTCCTTCCGTCACCTTCCAAATCCCAGTCAAAATCCGGAACACCAACGTTTCCCGGTGTATCATTGATGAGGGGGCATCCACCTGCGTGATGTTCGCTTCGGTTTGGAAGCAACTCGGATCCCCTGAGTTGGCCCCTTCCATGATCACCCTTCGAGCGTGGGACGGCCATGCCTCCCAGCCCATTGGCCTGTTTCGTAATTGTCCGATCACCCTCACCGGTAAGACTGTTTGCGTTGATGTCGAAGTCATAGACACCCCGCTAGACTACAAAATTCTATTGGGGTGAAGGTATTCCTATGCTATGTCTGTTGTCCCATCCGCGGTTTTCCGCAAGATGTCTTTCCCCCATAATGGAAAGATAGTCACCATTGACCAGTTGACATATCATGAGCCCAAATCTCAGACCTCACCTGAGACGACCATATCTTCTGTAGCCAACAAGCAAACCGTCGATTCCTTGACCAGTGTCTCCCCCGGTGTTTACAAAGATTCCTCCTTGCTTGGAACTTTTCCTAATCTCCCCCCTCCTCCTATCACTGATCCCAGCTTATCGAATGTTTACATGATGCAATCGTCTCAGGCTGCCCTTAAGCAGCCTGCTTCGGCTAGTCAGCAACCTCCCCCTCGCCCTCCGCAACCCGCTCCTAGCCATTCCTCTCAGCCAGCCGGACCCCCTCCTTCTGGCCCTCCCCCTATAGCTGGTATCCCTAAACCCCTTTATCCTCCTGGATCGGTTCCCCCAGGCCTTACCCATCTCGGAGCCGTCCCTCCTGGTCATTACCCTACTGGGCAGATACCTTTCCTAACTCTCCCTCGCAGAATATTTTCTATCCCCGTCATGGCCACCCTCTCTCTCCCTAACCTGACCCTGGGCATACCCGTCTGGTACATTGACCCTCCAGCCGCTACCCCACCCGGTCACCCCAAACCTTACCTTGCTTTGACACCGATTCAACCGGTCCCCCTCACTTCCTTCGGGCCCACTGCACCTCCCCAGGACCCTACCCCTGCGGTGCCAGCCCCGGGAAAGAAAGGCAAAGCTCGTAAGGGGGCAACCCATTAGGACCAGGCTGCCCCGATAACCCCTACCCCTCCGCGACCACCAAAGCCCGCTATCCAATGCGCTTTGTGCGATATCGTCGGTCACGCCACCCATATGTGTCCTGAATTGCCGCACCTCAAGATCCTCGTCAACAAGACGTTTCCCGACTCTGACATCCCCAAAGTCTACGTCACTATCCCAAACTCTATCCCAAAACTCAAAACCTTGTGCACAAAACACCCTTGTGCTTTGTGCGATTTCCACGGCCATTACACCCATCTCTGTCCCTGCCTTGACGAGTATCGTTCCTCCTTGGACATGTACCGCCGATTCAGGGCTACTTCGATAGGACCAGAGGATCTTCCTACTCCCATTCACATTCCTCCTCCCGCTATCGAACCAACAAAGCCGTCAACCACCATTTTGTACCTTTCATCATCCTTGCGAGATAGTTCACCTACCCTTCAACCTGCATATACTCTCGGCTCCTCCTCAGCCGACCTTGGATCTGTTGATATTGCACATCTGAGCCCTTCTCCTCCTGATGACCCGTCACACATCACTACATCCTTGGGTGACCTTTCTTCCTCCATTCTTCCTATCTTCTAGTCCGATGAAGACATTATGGAAGCCATGACCAACCCTGACTTTCCATGGGACGATATGCACCATCGCACATACTTCCTCCCACAGCAGTCTCATGACCAATTTTCTGTGGAAACCAAAGACTTCATTCCCAATGCAGTCGATTGGTTCAAAAACCCCATCCCTGCACCTGATGCTTTCGAAGAAGGAAACATGGCCAATATCTCTCCTACCATCAAAATTGACATTTCAGTCAAACCAGGAATCGAAGAATATATCACCTTGGGCGCCCAATGCACCCCGGAAGAAATCAAAGCTTACACCAAGATTTTCAAAGAATTCCGCGATATTTTCGCCTAGTCCTATTCTGAAATGCCCGGACTCGATCCCGCCATTATCGAACACCATATCGACACATGGCATGATGCCAAACCGATCCGTCAAAAGTTGAGACCCATTCATCCTTCCAGACGTGACGATATCAAAGCCGAAATCGATAAGCTCAAGCAGGCTGGTTTCATTTACCCCATTGAATACACCACTTGGGTATCCAACCCAGTTCCCGTTCTCAAGAAACAAGGCACCATCCGTGTCTGCACAGACTTTCGTGACTTGAACAAAGCTTGTCCCAAAGACAACTTCCCCACACCGTTCATTGAAAAAATCATTGACGAGTGTGCGGGGCATGAGGTTCTATCCTTTATGGATGGTTTCTCCGGATACAACGAAATTGCTATCCATCCTGCTGATCAACTCAAAACCGCGTTCATTAGTCCGTGGGGAGCTTTTGCTTACCGGGTCATGCCTTTCGGCCTCAAAAACGTCGGCGCCACTTTTCAACGGGCCATGTCTTATTGTTTCCATGACTTAGCTCATATTATCCTTGATTATTTAGACGACCTCACCGCACGTTCTAAGCATCGGGCGCAGCACCTCCACGATCTACGTACCATTTTTCTCCGGTGTCGCAAGTATAATATCCGCCTTAACCCGTTGAAATGCGTCTTTTGCGTTCCTACCGGCCGTCTCTTAGGCTTCATCGTCTCTAAGGATGGTATCACTCTTGACCCTTTGAAAGTTCAAGCCATTCTTGAACTTCCCATTCTGTGTACCCTACGCCAACTCCAAAGTCTCCAAGGCAAAGCTAATTTTCTTCGTCGGTTTGTCCCTGACTATGCCACCACCGCACATGGGTTCCTTAGACTCCTCCGATCTACTATCCCATTCATTTGGGATTCCTATGCTCATGATTCTTTCGATGCCCTCAAGCAGGCTCTCACATCTGCTCCCTTGATCCGCCCTTCCAACTTTGATCAGGAATTCATCCTGTATATCTCCACTTCCACCTATTCGGTCGCTGGAGTCCTTATCCAGGAAGATGACAATGGTATCGAGCATGTGATTTACTACGTCAGTAAGAACCTTTTAGGGCCCCCTGTTTCCTACTCATATGAAGAAAAACTAGCGCTGGTTGTCATGTTCTCAGTCCAAAAACTTCGTCATTATATCCTCATGCGCTCCACCAAGGTTGTGACTAATTCCAACCCCATGGCTTTTTCTGTCCCAGTGGTGTGCTCTCAGCAGTCACATGGTCTGAGTGCATTTATTCTTAGAATTGAGCCTCGATTTGTCACCAAAAGAGCCGAAAAGGCTTAGCCTCACGGCTTCCTAGAATTACTGGGATGGCAGACCCTCCGGTTAATGATGACTCTGATGTTCTGAGCACTTGTTACTTCATTGTAATGACCATGGTGTGGCGATATTATTTTCCTTGCGTTTAAGTTGGCCCTCCCTCTCAGTGGCTGGTCGCCGTGTGTCAAACACAGCTCCGACCGTCCTTATCGGCGGCGAGCCCAGCCCCTCTGTCGTCGCGGGTTGATGCGTTCTTCGTCATTGTCTCACACATGCGCAGAAGTGAACATCATATTACTGCCATAGCGGCACTTGCGGTGGCCACCTCTCCGGTCTTGCTACTGCCCAGAAAGTCATGCGCGATGGGTATTTTTGGCCTTCCCTCTTCAGTGATTGCATTGAGGCAGTCAAACACTGTCCCAATTTCCAACATTTCACCCCTAAGGCACGAGCTCCCCCATCTCCCCTCCATCCGGTCGTCTCCACTGGTCCCTTCTGTAAATGGGCCATCGACTTTATGGAGTGTCACCCGCCATCTGCTGGTAACCACAAATATATCATCGTGGCGGTCGACTATTTCACAAAATGGGCCGAGGCCATGCCTACATTTAACAACACGACAGCTACCGCGGCCCTCTTTTTCTTTAACCACGTTATCGCTTGATTCAGAGTTCCGAAACAACTGGTCTCTGACCATGGCAGACATTTTGAAGATGAGATATGGCGTGAGCTATCCTCACTGTTGGGTTTTGAGCACCAATATTCCTCCTCCTATTACCCCCAAGGTAATGGTCAAGTTGAAGCAGTCAAAAAAATTCTCAAGACTATGCTTCAACGGACAGTGAATAAGCACAAAACCAATTGGCACCTCATGCTCTTCCCTGCTTTATGGGCCTATCGGACTTCTGTTAAAACTGCCACCGAGTTCACTCCTTTCCACCTCGTTTTTGGAGAGGAGGCAGTCTTACCAATAGAGTGTGAAATCCCTTCCCTGCATCTGGCCGTTGAACTTCTCCCTGACACCCAACCTCTAGAACAATGACTTATCATGCTCGAGCGCGCTTCTGAAGACCGCCGTGTTGCCTTGCAAACCATGGAAGTGACAGCCTTTTTAAAGCCAGTGCTAATAACGTCCATTTCTTTACTTTTCAGGTAGGCTTGTTCTCTAGTCTATGACCCGGGCCATGATGTCCTTGAGTAAATGGGAAGTTCGACTCATTATGGCTAGACACGCCATCATGATGAAGGATCTGAGTAAGGGGACATACCTCTTAGAGGATTTCGAAGGCAACCCCCTTCCTAATCCTCGCAGCTCGCTCTATCTTAAGAAATATTACCCTTAGCATTTCCCTTTTGAGATGCGTGTTTTAGGTTCTTTTAGATAGCCAACATCTTTTTTTTACTTTCATCCTTCACCAGGAGCTATTTTGTCGAAGAAGGATCACTTCACCTCTCCTTCAAATCGAACTTCCTCACTTACAACACTTGTACTTGGGGCACCATTTTGCCTCCTTACTTGTCTTTGTTCGTGTCGATTTTCGTCATGAGTTATCATATTGTACTCATGTTTTCATGGTCCCCTTTAATTTTCTATGTAAAGCAGCACCATCAATCAACCCTTGTTTTAGAGCATATAATTCAGTCCATCATCGCAGGCTCATGCAGTTCATGTCCGAGTCCCTTTATACTCGCTATAGCCCTCCATCCTTCATTGCTTGGTCTCTCTTGTGGTATCCCACATTATACCCTTGATCCCAACATCCCCTATAACTCATGATATTGTATGAGTCTACGCACGCCTTGATTCCTTTTCTTTATGCTCTAACAAGGGAAGTCATCCATTCGCCACATCGTCCTTGTATTTGCTATCATCATTAGTGTCAGTCATCGTCACTCTACTATTTTCTCTGTGCATAGTTGAGGATCTCTCATTGCCTCACCTATGGCGGACCTCCTTCTGTTGACATCAGCTCATTCATTCCAGAAGCCAGGTCTAGAGGGCGGTGTACCTTGGTTCCAGCTTCCACTCTTGTTCGGTGCCTCGGATCAGGCAAAGGGATCTCTCATTTCCCTTTGACTTGATTGTTTCTCCACTCCAGCTCCTTTCAGCATGATCGAGATCCATATACTTGATGGTTCAGTGATATAGCAGCGACTCTTGATGATTCCCGGGTGTGTGTGAGATGTCTCAACCCTCATGAGGGGGTGGCCCTGCAGGTAGCCCCCCACATGCCCGGATGACCTCCTCCTTGTAGCCTTCGATGCAGCTCCAGATATTTGATGATGTTGGCCTTAGCCACTTGCAGCGCCTCTTTGATTTGCATGTATCAGTCAGATTTTGTGAGCCCTTCCCCATTTACGGGGGGCATTTGGGTTGTATTTGTATCTCATGTACTCAGATATTATTGTACAAGTCCTGGCTGTTATCCCAGGCACAACATGTATATGGGATTCCTCATTGTATTTTTATCTGGCTCATGATTATGCCAGCTGTACTTTATGGTTCGGTCCCTTGTTTACTGGACACACTATTCTTTTTTACTTTGTCTCGGCGGGCATAGGTATGCCTCCCCCGCCGCCTTCAGCACAGGTACCCTCTCATAAAAAGAGACTTGTTGCACCTGCGAGTCTCGTCTCCTCAGGGTCTAGTTCTTCAACACACTATCTACCTTGCATTTCTCTCTCTGACTTCCCTTTTGTTGTCTGGTGATTGAGTTCTTACAACGTACTTCGGTCATACGATTTGCTCCTGACACTCGCACGCTGGGGGGCAATCTGTTACACCATTTTTTGGTCATCTAACCTATTATCATTAGATGGACTCAAGTACACCATGTAAGACCAATTTTACCCTAAGTAAAATTGCCTTCACTATGTTAAATAACTTAATAAACCACATTTATTAGGTTGTTTATGGTCTAAACAGGAAACCCCAAAAGTAAATATTAAACAAACCTATATTTGTTTGATTTTCCTCATGGAATAATTAATTAAACCATAATTTAATTATTATTCCCAGTCATGTTTAACCCAAAATCAAAGAAATTAATTAGATAAACCTTTATTTATCTTATTTAGATAATATTCCTTGTTAAATATGACCAAATCGCCCACAAATAATTAAATAAATCATTATTTATTTAATTATCTTTCAACCACTTCCTTAAATAATTAAATAAATCATTATTTATTTGATTATCTTCTAACCTCTTCCTTAAAAAGATAAATAAATCATTTATTTATTTATTTTTGACAAATCAAGGGATTTGACCCAAGTCAAATACCTTTTCCCTCCAACAAATATAATAAAATATTCCATAAAAAGTGGATCTGGATCTGGTTAACCCATGCACCAAGATCTAGAATGACCCAATATTTTGTTATAAATAGGAGGGTTTTTCCTACCATTCTTCACCTTTTGTTGCCTATTAGATCACTCTGGATCTATACACTTGGTCACCATTTTCTGCCATTTGTTGTGTGAGCTCCCTTTGAGTTCCATTCTTTGTATGGGTTTTCTACACCAACAAGAGAGAGAAATCTTAGATCTGAAGTGCTGAGGACTTCCAAGAACCCATCCCACTGAGGAGAATTGGATACACCTTCTTGTTTTCCTCCCAGGTGCCCAATTAATATAAAAATTCTTTCAAAAATTGTTCTTGTCTTGTCTATTGGTATATGGAGCAAATCCTTGTTTTTTCTGCTTAATGTCTTTCCATGAATAGATCTGGGTTTTGCAGCTCTTTTATGTTCAACTAACCGCAGATCTGAAGATATTGGCAGCCACTTTTGTTGTTAGTGCTATTAGTTATGCGTAGCTAAAGTGGTCCTTTTTCGTACACTTCGACAAAGGATTCATACTAACAGGTGGCTCCTTCAACTTTTCCTTAACCCTTAATATCACACCTTTGTTGTCCACCAACTTATTTATTGGCCATATAACGAAAAAATATATAGACTTATCCCAAATTCTTCATATTTCACAAATTTGATCTAGATCTTCCAAAAAAACACCAAATTCCATTTCACCTAGTGTTTCACCTTCAACAATGTCATCCTCGCGAACATTAAACTAGCATTCCTTTGGCAATGCACATGCTTGTTACCATGCATTCATGTGTAAGAGAAACCTTTTTACATATGAATTTAACCCTATCTTGCAGAATATTTATGGCATGATCATGACAGTGAGGTTCCAAATCTGATTCTGGCCAAATCTTATAATATTCCAATGCACCCCCTAGTGTATGCTCAAATCCCATTGGATGTGGTAGAGCAATATCATGTTTTAAAAACTTTTAAATTTTAACCATTATGCATATTTTCTTTACCATCTTTCCATGCACTTTACTCCCAAGCTCTTTATTTAATATGGAGCCCTCACCCACCTTCACTCCATGTTACAGAATATCTACCTTTTCTCCAATAGAAAATGTAGAAGAAACATTTGCACCTATACACGCATGTAAATAAGGTTAGTATTTACTCAAAAAAAAAAGTATTATACTATCAATAATATTTGAACACATGCTTCAATATTTTTATTTACCTATGTTGTGCCTCAAATCCCTGACCTTCCATGGATGTATGCCCCCTTCATCAACATCCGCAATCAAATTTGGTTAAGTGACATTAATTATCGAAATTGCAACATAACATGCATTAACCGTTTCTCTGACATAATAACTTCCAGACTCTATAGATTCGATCCTTTCTAGCCCAACGACTTGCTAATTAATAAGGAGATCAATATAGTCCCCTTTTGCTATATTTTCCATTGTAGCTTGTACCAATTATGTAACAACAATTAAATCATAAATTGTAACTAAAATGTTGAACCATGTAAAGTATGATTTTATATTTTCACAAAAACACAGAACATTCAGAAAGTAATATAGATGAAATAATTTAAATAGTATGGTAGTCATATTGTATGTATTGAAACATTTTTCCCCACCATCTAGTTCCTACTACCAAAAATTACTTTATATGCAAATTAGACAAAAAACATATATGAAGACCATGCAATTAGAGATTTAGATAGTATCATAGAATGAAAAATATCAGCTCATATCTAACCACAAAGTTCCTATTTAACTTTAGAAATGACACTTGTAGTCTTAATGCATGTGTATGAATAATGATCATAAGAAATTTGTAGAAGTTGAAGAACCAAAACATGGTCCATTGTAAAATCTAAGAAATTCCAAGATTGATGCTACATAACATGTCTAAAAGCCCCATGAAAAGGAGAAAATATATTTTCACTTAGTGAGGATGTTTGATGTTTGAACTTGATAATAAAAAGCCAAACTAGAGGTTTTCTTCCAAATAAAAGTTTTGAATGACAAATATAAGCTCATATCAAACCACCAAGTTCCTATTTAACTTCAGAAATGACACTTGTAGTCTTAAAGCCTGTGTATGAATAATGATCATAAGAAATTTGTAGAAGTTGAAGAACCAAAACATGGTCCATTGTAAAATCTAAGAAATTCCGAGATTGATGATACATAAGATGTCTAAAAGCCCCATGAAAAGGAGAAATTATATTCACTTAGAGAGGATGTTTGATGTTTGAACTTGATAATCAAAAGGAAAACTAGAGGTTTTCTTCCAAATAAAAGTTTTGGTACTGTAAATACTAGATAATTCTCATTTTTATTCTAAAAGAAAATAAATTTCATTTTACAAATATTTAGTTCCAATGTTAGCACTCCCTACCTATACACATTAAAGGACATACTATTGAGGATGAAAAAGGGATGTTAACCTTAGGTCCTCGAAAAGTCTAGACTTTAGTTTTCCTAGATTTTTATGTTGATGAGGAAGTGTCTTATCGTATGCATCCAAATATTAGTGAAATTGTTTTCGGAAGTTCATAACTATACAAAAAAATAGAGAGAAAAACAATACTTGTTAAAAAATTGTACTTCATACTTTAAAGTTGCATACATTTGCATTGGAAAAAAAATATAGTATACTTCAATAATACATTTACTCATAAACTTCTAAATTATATAAATATCACATTATTCTCCATGGATCAAATAAATATGATTGGATTATTGTGTTTGTGCCAAAAGGAAATATATACCGCTATATTTCCTTCCAACTCAAGCACAAATGTAGTGCCAACAACAACATATATGTATATAAAATTAGTTTTCACTATCATTTATCTCCATAAAGTGTTCCAAATTCAATAAAAGGGGACATCAAAAGCTATAAATCTAACCATTATGATTATTGAGACAATGTCACCCCTAGAGCATTGGTTGCATAAATGTAATGGTGTCTAGAATAAAGCTAGTAATCACTAGGTATCCTTCTTGCATAATCACAAATGCACTGCCAAGAATCATTTCAGAGCACTAACCTTGGTTTTAGAGTCCTATAATAATACGGATCATAATTTTGAATTAGCTATTTTTTTTTAAAATCTTGTGATATTGTATATACCTTTGATTTTTGAAAAGGTTTTCCTATATCAAACAATGAAAAGAGTGTATGTCCTAAAAGAAAAAATCAGAGGACCAGAATAAAATTATCAAAAGAGAAAATGAAAAGTATGAACCCCACAAAAGAGATAAAAATAGATCCTGAAATTGTTGCACGTTTAAATGCCACTACCTATAAATTAGTTTACTTTTGCAAATAATATTGTGTGCAGCTTGTCCAAAAAATGCCACAATTCATGATGATCAAAATGCTTAATCTTGATTCATTCATGTTTTAAATTTCATGTTGATAGTTAGTGAATAAATATCTGGTCAAACTGTTTAATCTTGGCATATCACTAGTTAGGTAGAGAATAAAAGATCTCATTAGTTTAATCTGAGCCTTTGGAAGTTATAAGGTTAGAAATAGATATTTTTCTTTCAAAAAGAAAAATAAAGGGTCGGAAAGCTCAAGTGCACCCAATAAAGAAAGAAAAATGTTAGAGTAAATGATGGGTAGGCAGAAGAAGTTTTCACAAAACGTGGAAAGCACCAATTGGTCATTTCATATCACTAATATCCCCCAAAATCCCTTTCCCTTTTCTCAAAAATCCTTTTGCCACTTGCAAAAAGGACATTATCCCTTTTTAAAGTACCCCTTTCCCCTCATTTTAACCCCTTCCACTTCTTAAAATTCTTTCTCCTTCTTAAACCCCTTTCCCTAGCTAAAATCCCATTCCCATTACTAATATCCCTTCCCTTTTACTCATTCCCTTTTTTTCATTAAAAACAATGTAAAACCCACTTTTACATTATTTTTAAATAAATTTTAATCTATCGGGCCCCACTACAAAAATACATCCCCGATCTCATTTTAATTCCCCCACCTTATATTAAATCCCCGCTTATTTAAATCCCTCCCCCACCATATTAGCCCTAGGTGACACTTTTATTAAACCTTGTTTATTAAATCACCAGACCCCTATTATGTTAAAACCCCGACTCATATTTATATTAAAGCCTCCACTTTAAAAACCTTTCCCTCCTCTTTTGTTTCATTTACCCCTCCTCTTTAATATATCCCCGAGCCCCACTATTACATTATTTCCCGCTAAACATATTAAACCCCATGTTGATATTAACTCCTCACTACATTTAACCCTGGCCCCATTTTATATTCAACCCATCTACGTCATTTAAAACCCTACTCCACTTATCATATGGACCCGCGATTGATCCAATGCTCAACCACCATCTGATCTCCGTCATCTTATCCAATAGCCCTCGATCCCCGTCGCACCCCCAACTGCCCGTTGTTTAGAACCATCAAGGGGTTGTGAAATGGGTGGTTTTGCACCCCCCCCCACCCCCCGCCCCACTATCTACCACATGTCATCCCTGTACCTCATCGCATCCCCTCAATCAAAACCACAAACCATTCCTGCACCATACGACAAACCGTAAAACCACCTCCATGCCATAAGATGAAACCATTGCCCATTTGAAATATTATGAGCTCTATGCTATTACGGTAAAGTCCCGAACCACTCTGATAACCCCTGCGACGTTTCTAAAAATACTTGGAAGGACATTGCTAAATGAAGAAATCGAAAAACCTCCACTGTCTGGACTTCTTCCATAGATTCCCCAAGTTCCTTAAAGCCATATTGCTTCCTTGCAAAAAACTGTGTTTTAAATTAACAATATTTTTAATTTTGTAGGTGATTAGCATACCAGAAGGTGGGATAAAAAAATTCTTGTTGTAGTTCCAAAGAATTTTTTAAATCCATACTCTCTAGATTTCAGTCTAAAGGCCTTATTCACTAGAATATTATGAGAAGAAGAATAAATAAAGGCAGCAATGGAGAAAAAAGAAAGACAATAATGATTATCAAGGATTATACATTTATTCCAGCAATAACAAATCTTATTCAAAATAAAAGATTTGTTGTGACAATGAAAGGTAAAAGAAGGAAAAGGAGTAGCCAGGGTAAAGATGAAAACAAATGAAAGAGACAGTTAAAGGACAGAGTTAAGAAAAAGGCAGATAAATACAGGTTAAAGTTAAAAGACAAATCAGAAAACAAGTCAACGAGAAAGACAAAGCCAAATGTCAAGACCACTCAGCATTTGCTTCTTCTCAACAACATTGGCCACCTCCAGTTTAATTTTAATTTAATAAAATGTACCAAGGTTAATATTACATTCAGTGATATTTTAGCATCAGTTTAGAATTTATTATAAAATTTAATTTTGTAGGTAGTTGGTCAAAGATATTTTAAGGTTAGCTCAAAGTTAATTTGAAAGTTATTATTACAGTAGGTTTTTTATAGATATTTTTGGCTTGGGCCTTGCATGGTCATTATTGTCAAAAATTTATTTACTCTATAGTAAATGTAGTTTGTCACCCTAGATTAGGGTAACCACCTTAGTTATAGTTAAATACTGCATGTATTTTCATTATCAAGGGTTGGACTTTGTTTAGACTCTGAGTTACAAAGGTTATTGTATCAGAGCACTGTAACCGTTTATGAGCTGGACATCAATAATACAAGAATGTTCATAGGATCCTTGTATATTAATGGTGATTTTATCCCTTCTATGTTAATGTTTTCCCTTTGTTTTTCCATACTATACATCAATTTATCAAATAGAAAAACAAAAATTTTAGATTAAGATATGTTATATGAGCACCTTAACTCTGTCTGTTATTGTTATCTTAATGTTTTCCTCTGAAAGTATAACTAAAGAATTCTTAAATTCTCTTTAGTATTACTAGATTGTTGTCTTGAGGCTTTATTTGTGAAGTATAACTAATGAATTCTTAAATTCTCTTTAGTTTTACCAAATTGTTATCTCAAGGCTTTTTCTGAAGTTTAGTTAAAGAATTCTTAACCGCTCTTTAATTTCACATAACTATTATCTTGAATGTTTTTCTCTAAAGACCTAAATGAAGAATATAGAGACTATATGCTCTTCATTTATGTTGAAGTATAGTTAAAGGATTCTTAATTTCTCTTTAGCTTTACTAAACTCATAGTTTTTTGCCATCTCATATTCATCTTTCCATAGAGATCCATTTGACATAGTTAGCTTGACCTGTGAAAACCCTTGAAAAGTTGATGTACAACTCAACCCTTTGATGACTCCATATACCAGTAGATTAAGCTTCCCACATTGTATCTATCCAACCAAACAAGAAAAAAATCAAACAAACAACCCCAATCTTTATAACTAGCCTAAAATCAGAAATTATAATCATAAAGCTAAATCAGTTAATCATAAAGATAGAGAGATCCCTCTCTGAGCCGAGGAAGGCTAGGTCGTAGACTCCAAAGTGGTTTTATGTTTTTCTCTGCTATTTTTTCTTGCCAATCTTGCAAGTTACAGGGATCTAAGCTAATGGTGACCATACTGGGGAGTTATTGAGAAAACCTAGTATTATCAAAACTCAAATAAAAACCCAGTCAAAATACTGTGTGAATTAAGTAATTTTTAGAGATTGGTTTATTTTTCAACTATTATAAAACTTTCAACCTATTTGCGCCTTAGGTATAAATTTTGGCTTCTTGAAGAATCTGTACCAGATCCCATCCTGAACCAAACACTCCTGCAATAGTTGACAATCCAGAGAAAATCTTAAGGAAAACTCCTAGATCTGAGAGTTCACCTGTTAGCAAGCCTATTCACAAGGCAAGTTCCTTGTCTGAAAACGTTAAAAACTTGCAAGATATCCAATTTGACTCACACTTTGAACAAAGCTTGTTCAGGACCAAATCCCATAACTGGATAACCTAGATAGTTTTGGACCCATCCATATTATAGCAGAGTCCCAAAACCCCCACTCATACACCCACTATTCACCTTCCTCCATTAAACCCTCCACCTCCCTTTATCAAACCCCACTTGTTAACCCTCGTTGGGTTCCCCAACCACTAGCCATGGTAGCCTGGTATGCCCCATTAGTCCTACCATTTCCTTTAGTGCCCCTACCACAGGACTATCAGTCTAAAATCCCCCTATTTGATTAAAGTAGTTCTACAACTTCTTAACAACATGTGGATATAATGGATGATTATTTCGATTGTGAAGAGATATATGATGGAACTATTAAATTAAGAATATTTTATCAAAGCTTGGGGGAGAAGCAAGAAAGTGGTTTAAAGGCCTGACCCCTAATAGTATACATGACCTCCTTGATTTTCACCAACTGTTCCTAAATAAATGGTAAGTCAAGTAAAATCCTCTCCAAATCTTATCAGAATATGAAAACATCAAGAGAAACGTTGGAGAGAGTGTCCAAGATTACTGCACTAGGTTGAACAGTGTATATAACGCCCTCCCTCCACACATGAAACTGCCACAAGGTTTAGCCCTAATGAAATTTCTAGATGGTTTCGACCCAGAGATGGCTTATCAACTGAGAGAGAGAGAACCTCCTACATTATAAGACATGCAGAGGGGTGCAATAAGTGTGGAAGAAAATATTATTGCCAAAAGGGCTAGAATGAAAAATGAAAAGAGAGTCACATATAGGGAAGAGGCTATAGCCTCCACATCTGATACTAAGATTGATAACCTCATTAGAACCATGGAGAGGATGATGGAGAGAATCAACCTAAATGAGAGAGATTTTTCCAAAGAAAACCAAGCAGCTCCTCAGAATAGAAACCAGAACCAAGACCAAAACTTTAGGAGAAACCCCCCTCAAAGGAACATATAGGGCCCGACCAGCAAATCAAGCCTCCTTTCCAAGAAAACTATGCTAATGAGGATACTATTTTCCTCACCGAGGAAGAGGAAGGCATATTTTCCCCAACTCAAATTGAAGAGGACTGCAAAGAATCCAAGGATTATAAACTAGGATTCGAAAATTCTATCATGGAGGTGCATAGAAAATATGACCTCAGAAGCAAGAAAGCCTAGGACAGTCCCAAGAGAAAGAAATTGCCAAGATAAAGATTTCCATGCCTCTAACTGAATTGATAAGCCAAGATGTATATAGGTCCCAAGTTTTGAAAGCACTAACATAGGAGAAAATATTGATACTGTAAATTGGAATGATGAAAAACCTAAACTTTTGTTTGGATCTGAAGTAGAAGGTAAAATCCAGGAGGGCGGTGTGCCCCCATTTTATGTCAGTTTGAATATTCATGATAAAATCCTCCATAATGCCATGTTAGAGTCAGGAGCATCTCATAACCTCATGCCAAAGGTGATTATGGAGAAACTTGGCCTTGAGATAACTAGACCATACAAATACTTGTACCCTTTTGACTCTAGTAGAGTTAAATGGCTAGGCCTGATCAAAGATCTTTATGTTACTTTAGCATAGATACCAGCCAAAAGTCTAGTAATAGATATTGTGGTGGCAGAAATTCCCCCTAAATATGGCATGATTCTATCATGCTCATGGGGAGCCAAGCTTCAAGGCACCCTCCAAATCGATATGACCTATGATACCATACCAGTCTTTAGTCAACCAAGAAGATTGTCTAGGGAAACTCATATGAAATACATGGTGAGTAGTCAAGAAAATATTGATAACTCCCTCCGTATATTCCATCCACTCAGACATTGATTCATTTATCCTTTACAATGATGAAAACATTAATGAAAAAGTAGAAGTTAATGAACAAATAGCTGAAAAAGAAGAAGAAAAGGAGGAACCGTGAGACCAAATAGAAAATTAACAACACAAGTCTGAACCTAAAACTCTTTGGAACATGAGTTTTGATGGTTCTTATGGAAAAACTAGAACAAGAGCAGGTTTTTGTGTACACAACACTAAGAAAAACCAAGTAGAGGGTCACTCTTACAAACTGAACTTTCAGTTTACAAATAATATAGCAGAGTATGAGGCACTGGGCCTTCTAGTGTTACAATTACTAAAGAAATTAGAAGCTAAAAGGATCTTTGCCCATGGGGATTCTGAGCTAGTCATTAGGAAAATTACGGGAGAATATTCATCTAAGCATCCTAGATTAAGAGCATGTAGGAATGTTTCCCTTGACCTCCTACAAACATTCAAAGAATATGACCTTGCCTCTATCCCAAGAAATCAAGATATCCTTGCCAATGGACTAGTATTTGTAGCCAACACTTGTCAACTAGCTCATCCTAAAAAATAATACACATTACAGGTTAAACACAGACCAGCAGTCCCTGATAATATGAGATATTGGCAAGTTTTTGAAGATGACCAACAGATTGAAGATTTCCTGAAATCCAAAAAGAGTTTGAGATCCTAGATGCAGACTTAGATCATGAAGAGGACTACTCTACTGAGGAATAAACATACAGGGATAATCCCCCTCATGATGCTGATATAAATCTGTTAGAAAAGAAAGACCCACATAGGACAGAGATGTGTGAAGATACAGAAAAAGAAGAATTTGAAGTGCTACAGTTCAGAGACAATACCCTACTAGGAGGACTTGTCCCTTTAGAAGAACTTTTTGATTTCAATGATGTTGCTAGAAAGAAAAAAAAATGGAATCTGCTGAAGGAAATATAGAGGAGTGCAATCTGGGCAGTGAGGAAGAGCCCAAGATGGTAAAGCTATCAAAGACACTACCAACATCTATAAAGTAGAAATATATTGAGTTATTCGAAGAATTTATCGATGTGTTTGCCTGGAGTTATGAAGACTTGAAGTCATATGATACTGATATCATCCAACACAAAATTCCTCTCAAAGAGAGCTAGAAGCCCTTTAAACAGAAAATACGTAGAATAAATCTTTGTCCAAATGCCACTGGTTGAGAAAGAGATCAAGAAAATGTATGATGCTAGGATAATAGTCCCACTCAGGTAATCAAAATGGGTTTTGAATCTTGTATCTATGAGGAAGAAGACAGGAGAAATTAGACTCTGCATTGACTTCAGAAAAATAAATAGGGCATCCGTGAAGGACAACTACCCTTTACCAAAGATGGACCAAATATTGCAAAGGGTAGTAGGCTCCAAAATAATCTCTCTTCTAGATGGCTTTTCAAGGTACAATCAGGTGTTGGTGCATCTAGATGATAAACACAAAACAACTTTCACTACACCTTGGGGCACCTTTATGTATGTAAAAATTCCTTTTGGATTAATGAAAACTGGAGCCACTTTTCAAAGAGAAATGGATATTTATTTCTCAAAAGAAATAGGTTTCTTCATTGTGATATATCTTGATTATATTGCAATATATTCAAAATTGATGAAGAATGTCTAGCTCATTTGAGAAATGTCTTTGAGAAATGCAGAAAGTACAGTCTGTCTTTAAATCCTAAGAAATCTTTATTTGGCGTTCAAGAAGGAAAGATTCTAAGTCGCATCATATCTGAAAAAGGGATCAAGATTTACCCTAATAGGATCGAGGAAATATTTCAAACCAGTCACACAGGAAATATCAAAGAGCTGCAACATTTCATTGGAAAGATAAATTTTTTAAGAAGGTTTATACCAAACCTTGCAGAAATCCTGAGGAACATCACCAACATGCTCAAAAGAGAGTCAGGAGTCAAGTGGACCAAGGAAGAAAAGCAGTCTTTTGGCCTAATAAAGCAAGCACTTACACAAGCACCAATTTAGATCAGCCCTGACATCACTAAATATTTCTTTATATTTTCTTTTGCATCAGAAAACACAATTGTTGTTATATTGCTGCAGAAAAATAAAAAGGGACAGGAGTAGCCCATAGCATTCTTTAGCTAAGATTTAATAGATTCACCTTTGAAATATAATATCATGGAAAAGCAGGCTTTTTCCTTAATCAAAGCACTAAAGGATTCTAGAGTCTACATTCTGCATTCACACATCATTGCATTTGTGCCCCATACAGTGGTTAAATACATCCTAACACAAGATCCTAATGGAAAAAGAGGCAAATGGATTGTTGTCATCTTGGAATATGATTTAGAAATTAAACCCACCAAATTAATCAAAGGACAAGGGCCGGCTAAAGTAATGGCTGAAACAAATTTTTAGGCACTAGACATCAATATGATTCACTCATTGGATGAACAAGAGGAGCTAGCGACTCCACCTATTGAGGAAGAATTCATAAATTCTCCCTGGTATGCAGATATACTATATGTGCTCTTTAATTTAAATGATCCTCCTGGTTTGTCCAAAAAAAAAAGCTAGATTTTTGAAATTAAAAGCTGTAAATTTTTACATTATGGAAAAAGGTTTATACTGGAAAAATTCTAGCGGTGTATTGCTTAAATGTTTTCCTAAGGAAAATGCAGATAGGATTATGCATGAATTTCATGAAGGGGATTGTGGAGGCCACCTCTATCGGAAAACCACTATTAATAATATCCTTAGGGCTGGTTTCTATTGGCATACCCTTTTCCACGACATCCACAAAATGGTAGTTACCTGTCATAAATGCCAAATTTTTTAGGGAAAAAGAAATCTACTACCTTTTCCATTATAGCCAATCTATGTTGAAGCTCCTTTTTAACAATGCGTTCTAGATTTCATCGGAGAAATCCACCCTTCCTCCTCTGCCCAACATAAATCGATCCTTACTGCAACTGAATATTTTACCAAGTGGATAGAAGCCATTCCTTCCAGGACTTCCACCGACTCAGTAATTATTAGATTTCTTGAAACCAACATTCTATCTAGATTCGGTTATCCTAAGAAAATCATTACTGATAACGTTGTTGCCTTTAAATCCAATAAAATGGTGGATTTCTACCACAAATATCACATTAGTTTGGGGCATTCTACAACTTATTACCCTCAAGGTAATGGGTTGGCTGAATCCTCAAATAAGAGTTTGGTGAACATCATTAAGAAGTTACTGGAGGAAAATAAGAAATCATGGCACAACAAATTCGCACATACACTATGGTAAGACAGACTGAAAAATAAGAAATCAATTGATATGTCACCCTATTAGCTAGTCTATGGAATGGATGTAGTCTTCCGAACAACCCTAGGGGTGAAATTAACGAATCTCATTCAAGAAGAACAATCTAAATAGAATGATATATAGAGAAGAGTAATCCAAACCATTCAATTGCAACAATCCAGAGGAGTATACAACAGAACACAACTGGTATAAGAAAACATCAAGAAAATCATTTACAAAAGGACCAAAGAAAATAATTTCAAAATTGGAGACAAAGTGCTGAAGTGGGATTCTAGAAGAGAGGATAAAGACAAACATGGAAAGTTTGATAACCTATGGAAAGGTCTATACATAATTCAACCTAGAAGGGTTAATAATGCATTCTTATTACAAAAAATGGATGGAACAGAGTTGTTTGGAGGTCTTGTCAATGGCAGGATGTTAAAGCATTATTTTAGTTAAAAATATCAGTATGAATTTTCTTCATTGTATATAACATTGCCTAAAAAAATTTCTAATAGAATACTGGACCAGGTTGAGGCCCGAAGTAAAGGCCATAAGCCTAGTCTGATAAAACAAAAAGAAATAAAGGAAAAGAAGAAAAGAGGGCAGGTAAAAATGAAAAAGGTAAGCCCCATACAAAAAATGAATGTTTTTGAAAGTGTTGCAAATAAAAATGCCACTAATTTTAAGAAGGCATTGTTCGATCATACAGTCTAAAGATGAGTGTACAAATTTTGAATTCCTGCTGACAAGTAAGAAAATAAATATTTTCCAAACCATTTAATCTTGGCTTATCAGTACGTAGGTATAAAATGACATTGGTTCGAAAGAATAATTTGAGCCAATAGGAGAAATAAGGGGTAGGTGGTATGTGAGAGGTTCAAAAGAAAAAATGATGTCAAGGTTTGCAAGTCTAAATGCACCCCAAAAATAATAAAAATTATTTGACTCATAGGTTGGGTAGGTATGTATGCAAAAGATCACTCAAGATACTTGAGCATGTTTCTAAGTTTTCAAATTCAGGTTGTTTATTCAGGCTCAAGATCAACTGTGTTTTAGACCTCAGTTTCCAATAAGTATGAAAGTCAGTTTTTGAAGGTCACAATCACAAAAGATGCATCAAATCAAGATTATAGGGTGGGGACCAACCAAATAAATCAGGCTACTGGTCTACAAAGTTCTTGACACCTCCTAAAGGCGCTTCCATCCCCGAGGGGAACCACTTTTAGGGTACTATAATAATAGGGATCATAATTTTGAATTGGCTATTTTTTTTTTAAATCTTGTGATATTGTACATACCTTTTCTTTTTGAAAAGGTTTTCCTATGTCAAACAATGAGAAGAGGGTATGTCCTCAAAGAAAAAATTAGAGGACCAAAATAAAATGATCAAAAAAGGAAATGAAAAGTATGAACCCAACAAAAGAGATAAAAATAGATCCTAAAAGTGTTGCATGTTTAAATGCCACTACCTTTTGTTTAGTTTACTTTTGCAAATAATATTGTGTGCATCTTGTCCAAAAAATGCCACAATTCATTATGATCAAACTGCTTAATCTTGATTCATTCATGTTTTAAATTTCATGTTGATAGTTAGTGAATAAAGATCTGGCCAAACTGTTTAATCTTGGCAAATCAATAGTTAGGTAGAGAATAAAAGAGCTCGTCAGTTTCATCTAAGCCTTTGGAAGTTATAAGGTTAGAAATAGATAGGTTGCTTTCAAAACGAAAAATAAAGGGTCGGAAAGCTTAAATGCACCCAATAAATGAAGAAAAATATTAGATTAAATTATGGGTAGGCAGAAGCAGTTTTCACAAAGCATGGAAAACATCAATTGGTCATTTCATATTAATAATATCCCCCAAAATCCCTTTGCCTTTGTTCAAAAATCCTTTTTCCACTTGCAAAAAGGACATTATCCCTTGTTAAAGTACCTCTTTCCCCTCATTTTAACCCTTTCCCCTTCTTAAACCCCTTTCCATAGCTAAAACCCCATTCCCATTACTAATATCTGTTCCCTTTTACTCATTCCCATTTTTTCATTAAAAACAATGTAAAACCCACTTTTACATTGTTTTTAAATAAATTTTAATCTATCGGGCCCCACTACACAAATCCATCCCCGATCTCATTTTAATTCCCCCACCTTATATTAAATCCCCACTTATTTATATCCCTCCCCCACCATATTAGTCCTAGGTCGCACTTTTAATAAACCCTATTTACTAAATCACCTGACACCTATTATGTTAAAACCCCGACTCATATTTATATTAAAGCCTCTACTTTAAAAACCTTTCCCTCTGCTTTCATTTCATTTACCCCTCCACTTCAATATATCCTTGGGCCCCACTATTACATTATTTCCTGCTAAACATATTAAACCCCACGTTCATATTAACTCCCTAACTACATTTAACCTTGGCCCCCCTGTATATTCAACCCCTCTATTTAATTTAAAACCCAACCCTATTTATCAAACGGACTCGCGACTGATCCAATGCCCAACCACCATCCGATTTCCGCTATCTGATCCGACGACCCCTGATCCTTTTCGCACCCCCAACTAGCCATTGTTTAGAACCATCAAGCAGTTGCGAAATGGGTGGTTTTGCAACCCCCCCCCCCCCCCCCCCCCCATCTGCCATGTTTCATCACCATGCTTCATCGCATCCCCTCAAACCAGAACCACAAACCATTCCTGCGCTGTGCGATAAAACGTAAAACCGCCTCCGCACCATAAGATGAAACCACTCACCATTTGAAATATTATGAGCTCTATGCTATTACGGTAAAGTCCCGAACCACTGTGATAACCCCTGCCATGTTTCCAAAACGACCTGGAAGGCCATTATAAATGTAGAAATCGAAAAACCTCCACTGTCCGGAATTCTTCCACAGATTCCCCAAGTTCCTTCAAGCCATATCACTTCCCTGCAAAACACTGTGTTTTAAATTAACAATTGTTTTAATTTTGCAGGTGATTAGCATACTAGAAGGTGGGATAAACAACTTTCAGTTATATTTCCAAATAATTGTTTAAATCCAGACTCTCTGGATTTTAGTCTAAAGGCCTTATTCACTAGAAGATTATGAGAAGAAGAATAAATAAGGCAGCATTGGAGCAGAAAGAAAGACATTAATGATTATAAAGGATTATACATTTACTCCAGCAACAACAAAGTTTATTCAAAATAAAATATTTACAATGACAGCGAAAGGTAAAATAAGAAAAAGGAGCAGCCAGGGTATAAATGAGAACAAATAAAAGACACAGTTAAAGGAAAGAGTTAAGAAAAAGGCAGATAAAGATAGGTTAAAGTTAAAAGACAAATCAGAACACAAGTCAACGAGAAAGACAAAGCCAAATGTCGAGACCACTCAAAATTTACCTCTTCTCAACCACATTGGCCACCTCCAGTTTATTTTTTATTAAATAAAGCTATCGAATTTAATATTATAGTCAGAGATATTTTAGCATCAGTTCAGAAGTTATTATAAAAGTTAATTCTATAGGCAGTTAGTCAAAGATATTTTAAAGTTAGCTCAGGATTTTATTTGAAAGTTATCATTATGGTAGGTTTGTCAGAGATATTTTTGGCTTGGGCCTTGAATGGTCACAATTGCCAAAACTTCATTTACTCTATAGTAAATTCAGTTTGTCACCTTATATTAGAGAAACCACCTTAGTTGTAGTTAAATACTTCATGTATTTTTATTATCAAGGTTTGGAATTTGTTTAGACTCTGAGTTGCAAAGGTTATTGTATTGGAGCACTATAACTGTTTTTGATCTGGACATCAATAATACAAGCACGTTCATAGGATCCTTGAGCTATGTTAATGGTGATGTTATCCATTCTATTTTAATGTTTTCTCTTTGTTTTTACATACTGTACATCAATTTCTCTAATAGAAAAACATAAATTTTAGATTAAGATATGTTGCATGAGCACCTTAACTCTGTCTCTTATTGTTATCTTAATCTTTTACTCTGAAATTATAACTAAAGAATTATTAAATGCTCTTTAGTTTTACCAAACTGTTATCTCAAGGCTCTTTCTGAAGTTTAGTTAAAGAATTCTTAACTGCTCTTTAATTTCACTGAACTGTTATCTTGAATTTTTTTCTCTAACGACCTGAATGAAGAATTCAGAGACTATATTCTCTGCATTTATGTTGAAGTATAGTTAAAGGATTCTTATTTTTTCTTTATCTTTACTAAACTCATAGTTTTATGCCATCTCATATTCATCTTGCCACAAAGATCCATTTGACATAGTTAGCTTGCCCTGTGAAAACCCTTCAAAAGTTGATGTAAAAATCAACCCTTTTATGACTCCATAGCCCAATGGATTAATATTCCCACATTCTATCTACCCAACCAAACAAAAAAAAAATCAAACAAACAACCCCAATCTTTATAACTAGCCTAAAATCAGAAAATATAATCATAAAGCTAAATCATTTAATCATAAATACAGAGAGATCCCTCTTTGAGCCAAGGAAGGCTAGGTCCTGCACTCCAAAGTGGTTTGATGTTGTTCTCTGCTATTTTTTCTTGCCAATATTGCAAATTACAGGGAGCTAACACTTAGTGACGGTGAAATATTTATAGTTTTACTTTTGGAACAAGAAAAAATAAATCTAGTGCATTCTATAATTCCTTCTAGCACAAATACAAGCACATTTTCAACAATAACAATGCAAGATAAAGGAAATTTAACACATTATAACCTTCCTTCTAGCATAACAACAAATATATTTCTAATAACAACATTACATTATGAAGGAAATATCATGTGTGCTAGATTTCCTTCTATCATAGTAGAATTCCATTTCTAGAAGCAACGTTACATTGTCAAAAAAATATAGCACATGCTAGATTTCCTTCTAGCACAAACACAAGTACATTGCCAACAAAAATTTTGTAAGGCGTTTGAAATCCACCACATGCTAAATTTTCTTCTAGCGTAAATAGAAGCATATTACTCACAAAAAAATTGCAAAGTAAAAGAAATATTACAAATTCTTGAGTTTCTTCTAGCACAAATGTAATCACAACGCCAAAAAAAACATTGCACGATGGAAGATATCTAACTTATGGTTGATTTACTTCTAGCACATCGCCAACAACAAAATTTTAGTGAAATCAAAATCCAATGCATGATAGAATTCCTTCTAGCACAAGCACAAGTATATTTCCAACAATATTGCATTGAAAAAGAAATAAAATGCAGGTTATATTTCATTCTAACACCAATACAAGCATGTTCCCAACAACAATATTGCATTGCGAAAGAAATCTATTGCATACTAAATTTTCTTCTAGTAAAAACATAAGCATGTTTCTAACACCAATATTGCATTGCAAAAAAAAAATTTGCATGCTAGAATTCCTCCCACCATATACAAATATATTGGCAACATCAATATTGTAGGATAAATGAAATCTATATCATGGAATATTTTCTTCTATCACAAAGATAAACATTTTTCCAATCACAATATTGCAAGGTGAATTAGATCTAATATGCTATTTGTAATAATATCTCAAACACAAACATGCCACCAATAACATCATTGCAAGGTGAATGAAATTTAACACATGCTAGATTTCCTTCTCATGAAAAACAAAATAATAAAGAATATTTAGCAGAAAGAATTTATATCAGGTGTTGATTATTTCTAGCACAAACAAAAACACATAACATTGTAGGGCTTAAGAATCTAGCGCATGCTAGATTTTGTTATAGCATGAAAACAAACATATTACCAACAACATTCTAGTGCAAAAGAAATATATCACATGCTATATTTCCTTTTAGCACAATCACAAGCACATTTCCGATAACATCATTGTGGTTAAGGAAATATGGCACATATTAGATTTACTTTTAGCACAAACAATTGAATTTCCAACAACATTGCAATGCGAAAGAAATCTAGTGCACACTAAATTTCCTTCTAACACATATACAAACACATTGTCAATAAACTCATATGAAGGTGAAAGAAATCTAATGGCTGATATATTTCCTTCTAGCACAAACACAAACAAATTACAACATTTCTCTATAAAAGAAATCTATCACATGGTAGATTTACTTCTAGCACAAACAAAAGAATAGTTTCAACAATCACATTGCAGTCAAAAAGAAATCTAGCGCTTGCTAGATTTTCTTCGAGCCAAAACTGAAGCATGTTGGAAATAAAAACATTGCGAGGTGAAGAAAATATAACACGTGCTAGATTTACGCGTAGCACAAACACAAGCACACAACAACATTATAGGGTGAAATAAATCTGGCATGTGAGATTTCCTTCCAGCATAAAAAAAAAAAAGAAAAAAAAAAAGAAAAAAGAAAAGAAAAAGAAAAAAGCATATTTCCAACAACAATATTGCATGGAAAAATATATCTTGAACAACTTCTATCACAAACACAATCACATTTCCAATAACAAAATTTCAAAGTAAAATAAATTTAATGCATGTTAGATTTACATGTAGCACAAATATAAGCATACTACCAACAACAAAATTTCATGCCAAAAGAAACCTAGTGTATGTCATATTTCCTTCTAACACAGACACAAGCACATTGCCAAGGTGAAGGAAATCTAACACGTGTTATATTTACTTCAATAACCAAAAACCAAATTGACAACAATAATATTGTAGAGAAAAATAAATCTAGCATAACTTTTATCCCAAACACAAGCACATTTCCAATAACATTGCCAAGGCGAAGGAAATCTAACATCTGTTAGATTTCCTTCTATCATAAACAACCAAATAGGAAACAAAAATATTGCATAGAAAAATAAATATAGCATAGTTTCTAGCCCAAACACAATAATTTTTACAATAACAACATTGCAAGGTGAAAGAAATTTAACGAGTGTTAGCTTTACATGTAGCACAAATACAAGCATACTACCAATAACAACATTGCATGCTAAAATAAATCTAGTGCATGCTATATTTCATTTTAACACAAACACAAGCACATTTCTAGTAAGAACATTCCAAGGTGAAGGAACTCTTACACATGCTATATTTCCTTCTATCATAAACAACTAGATTACCAAAAATAACATTGCATTGTGAAAATTGCTTCTAGCATGTCAATAAAAATATTGCAAGCTGGAAAAAATGTAAGGTGTGCTAGTTTTGGAAATATTGAGAGGGGGGTTGAATTAATATTTCTTTGCAATTGTTATATGATGCCAATTAAAATCGCCAGTTAAAACAAAACACAAGATTTGCAACATGAAAATAATTCTATTAATGAATTTGAGAACTCTACAAACCCAAGCTCCAAATTGTACAACAAAGTCTTTAATGCCTTCAAGGCTTGAACCCTGAATGAGGACTCTAATAGTCAACTATAAATCCAAGCTCCAACCTTGTATGATGACTCCAATCCTCTACAGATCCAACCCTCTCAGTTTGCTTCAATCCTTTAAGGTGACTTCAATGCTGCTTCAAGCCTCCATCAAAATCTTCAAATACTTCTAAAAAATATATCCAAGATAGGTCTCAAAAGGGCTCTCAAACCTACCTCTACAAAAACTTCATGTCTTCTTCAGAAAAAAATTTATGGTTGCACCAACAAAACATGTCTTCAAGTGTTGATCTTCAAATATGCTCCAAGGATGACTGCTCCAATAAAACAAGTCTTTGAGAGTTGGTATTAAGCTATATGCCAAGGGTGATTTCTTTAAAAAAAAAAAAAACTTTCAAGTGTTGGTCTTCAACTATGCTTCAAGAGTGACTGTTGTTTCAACAAAGGCTTGAATAATTCTCAATTAATGTAATCATGAATTCACTCTACTATTAACTCAAAATATGCTCAAAGTATGTTATCATTTTATCATTCAATAAAGGTGTCTCCTAGCCTCTTCATGCGTGCTTTAAATAATGTCCTTAGATCTACAAGGATTAATTTACTTTTGTTTCAAGTCTGACTTGATATGTTGATCAATCCTCTCAAGGTATAATATTCCTAATGGAAAAATTAACAATGATAACTAAAACATGCAATAAACCCAACACAAATATTTTCCAGCGAACACCCATAAAACATAAATGCTCCAAACACACCAAAATGGGAAAACTTTATTATAAGATATTGTTGGAGTACAATATAAAAAAAATGTGCACCCTGGATTTCACAAGGTAAGCTACAAGCCACAGGTGGATGTTTTATCAATGCCAAAATGTTGTTGGAATTTTTCCACTAAAAATATGCACTGCCCTTATGCTTTTAGCACTGTTGTTTATGTTGATACCTTGATTAGCCCCCTTCTAACTGTGAAAATTTCTAAATATTACTTATGTAGAAACCCTATTGTTAAATCACGATTTACTTCTCCTACTTATACAAGTTATTGATATTAAATGTTCAGTATTAACATCAAAGTAAACACTTTAAAAACCTACATAGATACAGATCCTAACTGAATGCATGCACATAGACAAAGTGACACACAAGATTTTTTGGAAAAATGTCCTCGGAAAAACCCAATGTGGGGAAATCAGTGTTCTAGTTGCTGGAGGGTTTTTATTATTAAGTAGATTCTAAGTAAAAAAAACTGGGAACCTTATTGGTTAACCTAACATAGAAAAAATATGCAGCAATACCTCTATTCCCGAGATGGAATACTGGATTGATTCACACCCTCAAATGGGATTTACATAACTCATCCCTTTTCTGTCTTTAGAAACCCCAATGTAGCTCAGAAACCCTCTGCATCAGCTCGGCTAGCTTGTGTATGCCTCTGCGATGCTCAGGAGAGGCCTGTGTAACCCTATACTGGGTTACATTGTCCCTTTGTTTTCGTAGTTGGGCTTGTGTTAGCCCTGATGGCCTCCTACTGCCTGTGTGCTGCCCTTTTTGGGTATGCATAGTGTTTGCAAAGCACTTAATCCCTTTGCACTACGCTGATGCTGTGTAGCTACTGCTCCCTCTGCACTGCTTTGACTGCTGCTTCTCTACCTCTTATTGACTCTTGGCCTTAGATCAAATCCCTCTCGCCAATACTACCCATCATTTTAGTTGAAACAGTTGTGGAAATTCTTAGCAAACCACAACCTAGAATTCCAACTTAGTCTCAGTGCTCTACCTCCGTTTGTGTTCTACAACTAACCCCAAGCCTTTCCTTTATAATTTTCGCGTTAGGAAACCAACGACCATGATGTAATCTTAAATTGACGATTGGGACTAAAAGAAAGCTTGATCTGTGTGACTTAAGTCATTTCCATCACATGTTTAAATTAATTACCTTTAATATTTTAATTTTCCTAAGTTAGATCGAGGGTCCTTAATTAAAAATATTAATTAACTAATTATCCCTTAAACTAGATGGAATTTCTCAAATCCCTTTCTAGGTCTTGGAGATATCATGTAGTCTAGTCCCTCCAAACAATTTTAGAGCTAGAGCACATCCGATGTTGCCCCAACACTAAAAAATCTCAACACTAACTGCTGAGAAAATTCTGATAAATTAGTCATGGAATCCTTTTCAAACACCCAGAAAAACCAAAAAAGGTTTGCCCTAGTTTTGATGCTCAAAAAATGGCCGCAAATTCCTTGACCCTCCTCTAAGTGTAGAAAAAATAGAACTGAGACTGATGCTGGAATGAATGTCTCAAAACGACTGAAAAATTCTTCTCAATTGCACCCCAAACCAACCCCAAGAAACCCAGCTCTCAAAATGCCTTCACAAGCCACCCCACAATTTTGCCTCCACAATGATTGCATAGTTTTTGGGTAGGATGATGTAGTTTCTCCTCTGGAAAATTTGTTTGATGTTGTATGTTGAATGATACCCTTGCAGATCTTCCTTCGTTTTCCTGGAATTGACCAAAAATTACTTTGAAAATGCTACAGCTCCCAATTTTGGCTCTTCCTCCTCAAATCTCTGTGTGGCCTCCTGAACTATGTCTCAGTTGCCCAGAAACCGTACCACATTTGTGGCACTCTCTCCAACTCCTGAAACTTATGAAGAATCCTTCCTTGGGTTGTACTCTGAGTCCACCGAAGAAAGGCTGAGCTTCCTCCTTGTGGAACTCTTGTGTTGAAAAAAACTATGTAACTCTGCTAAATAACTAGATCAACAATTCATTATTCAAACTATCAAAAGGACTCAAAGGTTGCTTCCTCTCTCCTATTTATAATTTATGTTCATTTCCTCCATGTGGGCCCCTCACTAGGCAATTCAAACCTCTTTGCTTGGCCATACGATTTCTATCTCCTCGAGGAGTGCATAGTAGTTGGGGAGGTGGCCCCACAATCCACTAAGGAAAACATTTCGACCTCCTTCTCCTATATTTTTTCTCCAAAATTATTATAGGCCCCCAAAATTAGCAAAATGGAAAATTTGTGGTAATATTGAAACAATTATGTAGGAAGGGAAATTACAGTTCTCCCCTCCCAAATGTTGCTTATCCCCAAGCAACTATAAAAATGGGTACTGAAAACTCTGCTCGTTTTCCTATGTGGCATCCTAAACTAACAAGTCTTTCCACTTGAACAAGTGCTCTTGAATGAACCTATTTCTTAGCTTCATCTCCCTGGTCTCCAATACGTTCTCGGGTGTCAATATCAAGTGTCCCTCATCATCCAATGGAGGCAACTCATTGATTGTCATAACCTGCTCCCCCAATGCCTTTTTCAGGAAAGAGACATGAAATATGTCATGAATTCTTCTCTTCGGGGGTAACTCCAGCTCGTAAGATTCCCTTCGAAAGTGAGGATTGTCGGTAAGGATGCAAACGTAGGTATATCATGTCCCCTACCTTGAACTGTCTCTCCACCCTATGCTTATCGTCGTACATATTTTTTTGATTTTGTGCTACCTGCAAGTTATCCTTAAGAACCTTGATAATCTCCTGGCTCTCTTGGACCCAATCCTTTTCCCCTGGGGCCCTGCTATCTCCAATTATCATGTCAGAAAAATAAATGGAATCAGAACCATAAAGTGCTTGAAAGGGAGACATACCCGTCAACATGTGGTAAGTAGTGTTGTAGTAGAACTCTCCCAGGTGTAGCCACTTCATGCACACCCTATGTTGTCCCGTGCCATAATTGTGCATGTAACCCTCTAACAATTTGTTCACTATTTCAGTTTGCCCATCTATCTATGGGTGATAGTTGGCGTTGGGTATAAGCTTGGTTCCCACTAGTCGAAACAACTCCTCCTATAAGGCCCCCATGAATCTACTGTCCGTGTCACTAACTAGGTTCTTTAGGAGCCAATGCAATCGAAACACATCCCGAAAGAAAAAATCGACCACCTGTGAGGTTTAATATCTCGATGGGATCACAAATAAATAGGAAAATTTAGTCAAGTTATTACCACCACATAGATGAAATCTCTTCCATGTATCATCGAAAGTCTCGTGATGAAGTCCATGGACACACTCTCCCACTTCCTCTCCAGAATGGGAAGAGACTATAATAGATCGGTCGAGTTTGACAACTCCAACTTGTTCCTCTGACAGGTTATGCACTCTTGTACGTTTCTCAATACCTCCCCCTTGAGCCTACGGTAAGATAAATGCTCACGGTTGGTATGGTAGGTCTTGAGAAAGCTCGTATGTACTGTAAGAGGGTAGTTGTGAGTTTCCTACATAATAACCTTCTCTCTGACCTAGGATCCCAACACTAAGTATATTTAGTCTTTGTAGTAGATCACATCATCCATCACCCAAAATCTATCATCCCCATGTGTGTTGTCTAGTTTCTCACAGGCATGTTTGTCCTTGGAATACTCAACCAAGATTTGGGCCTTCCAATCATGTGTAATGTCCATCATAGAGAGTATTGGTGCATCCAGGAAAGCACATCTCCAACTATGTTTTTCTTTCCCTTTTCGTACTCGATATCAAAGTCGTAATCCTGGAGCTTACTCAACCACTTAGGTTGCCTCTCCTGCAATGTATACTACTCCAGGAAGAATCAATGGTTGTTGTGATCAGTCTTCACCTTGAGCTGACTCCCCACCAAGCACTATCTAAATTTGGCCAAGGCTTTCAACATGACCAACATCTCCTTGTCATACATGAAGTTGTTCATGGGATAAAAAATTTCTACTCACAAAGGCTATGGGGTGGCCTCCCTGTGTCAACATTACCTCCCTCACTTCAAGCATCACAGTCCAACACAAACAATCGATTGAAATCAGACAAAGCCAAAATAAAACAGTTGCTCATGACCTTCTTGTGACGCCCAAACACCTCTTGTGCTACCTGCATCCACTTAAAATCCACCTTCTTCCACAAGTTTGTGAGGGGTGTTGTAAGTTGTGAGAATCCTCTCATGAATCTCCTATAGTACGTACAAATGACAACGAACCCCCTTAGCTCAGTCACATTCCTGGGTGTTGGCCAATCCAAAGTGGCCCTCATCTTCTCCTGGTGTACCTTTACTCCATCCTTTGGGAAAATCACATGCCCATGGTACAACATCTATGTCAATCCAAACCCAAATTTGGACATCTTCGCATACATTTTTTGCTCCTCTAGTATGCGAAGTACTACCTCCAAATGTTGAAGGTGCTCCTCCCACGTCTGGCTGTGGATGAGTATGTTGTGAAAGAATACAAGGACAAAGTGCCACAACTGCCCAGGAAATACATGGTTCATATAAGACTGAATAACTAGGTCCAAACTGCATGTTTCACTTCTCATACGCTAATGATTATATTTTTTTTGGATTCCTCTTTCGGAGAGGTGCAATATTGATCTAAATATCATCTTGTTTGGATGAGAAGAACATATATTTTGATTTTATTTTCCACACATCTGCAAGGTCGGCCAAATTTGTAATGTAGGCTTGCAAGCCCAATATATGTGTCACACACCCTCACTGATGGATATAAATTGGAGAGACTTGGAGATCATTTTCTCATTAACTCATCACACATTCTCTCTTGTGATATGATTAGTTCGATCAGCCTTTTGAGGCCTCTTTCTCTCACACTTGCAAAGCTGAAGCTGGGAAAAATTTCTGAATAGTTTAGGATTGTTTTGCTGGTGCATTGACCAGTGTTGACTGTGGTCAAATCTTGGAGCTTTGACCTCCAAAAAGCACATAAATTATGATCTCTTGACACCGCATTAGAGGGCACAAAGGTCGAGGAAAAGAGAGACTATTGACCAAAGCCCTAACCTTTAGCGTTGACCAGCTTTGAATTTGTTGCATTGAATTTTTATGTTGACCAATGTTGTATTATTGGAGCTGTCTTTGAGGGGTGTGTGTGGCACTTGGAGGATTGGCTGATTTGATGTTGAGAAAGAATTTTCTAGCTGGTGCATCTTGTAGACTGTCGTAACGCACCATACTCTTTATATTTGCTGGACAAGAAGAATTATAAATTCTAATCTATATTATTGGCTTGTCTTATGTTGATATATTATTATGTTCTATCATTATTATACCTAAATTTCCTCGGGCCTATAAGAAATATTGAAGTAAAACTACATTAATAATAGAACATACCATGTCTGTCTAAATTTAACACCTTGATAAAGTGGAAAAACCCCATTGTTGGGGCTTGGTGTGAATTTTACTCAATTAAGGAGAGAATCTCCTCAAGGAAATCTATAATACAAATGGAATGAATTCATTTGGATCATCATTGGATTCGAACAATTATCTCTATTTTCTTTAAGCCCGAGGCTCTAAAGGCTTTAAGACCCCTTTCAACTATTTATTTTGGTGGTGAAAGATTGCACCCTAGGTGATAAACTTATTTGTATTTTCTATCTTTATTATACTGTTCTGGCACATGAATTTGTTTACATGGGGAAAAAAGATAGATTGGTAGAAGGATCTGAAGTGAGGCAAATCGACCTACAATTGGATAAAAATTTCCCATGGCATATTTGTAGTCCATCCTGAGGCAACTAAAGCTTCCTATATTGTAGACAAAAGCTTGAGGAACTCCAAAGCCATCCGAGGTAGACAAGCTCGTGGTTTCTCCTGTGATAGAGTGACAAGGCCGAAAAATTCAGTGGCAAAAAAATGAGGTTTGAGGAAGACCGCTGAATCTCTCTGTGGCCTGAGATTTATGGAATGTGAAGATAATTCTAGACTTGGAATAGTCTGAAGCCTTTGAAAACATAATGGAAGCCTTCCAACATATACGATTTGTCTTGAAATTTTTCAGTCAAGTTCTTGAGGCAGATGCAAAAGTGTTTACAGAGGGAGTTCACAGGTCCTTAAACTCCACATTAGCCTTCCAGCGATAGACTGGGATTTGAGGGTATTAGAATTATAAATTTTCCCAATTTCACATTTACTACCTATTTCATGGTCGGATAAGGGAAATAATTATGATGGAGACTATAGTTCTTCAAGAAACCCTAAGTAAAAAATTTCTGTAGGTCATTACAATGGTATCAAAGCTGGCTCTCCTGCAAGTCTAGAGGGTGGTTGAAGATGGAAAAAATGGAATTTTTTTTTGTCAAGGAATATGTAAAGTCGTGGTGGAAGTTAGAAGAGAAGCAAGCAAAAACTATTAAAATGCTACAAGAAGGAGCAAAATGGCCCTTACAAGATTAGAAATATTTAACAAAAAGGCTATAGTATCTAAGGAAAATGAAAAATATCAATCCCTAGAACTTGATGATAAGAGCACACAACAGAAAGGAGGTATATGAAATGTTTTTTCTAGCTAGCTACAAGAAAGTCAAATAAAATGATATTTATGATAAGCCCAAGCCCTGTAAAATAAATTCATGGCTAGTGGTAACAGTACTAAAGATAAAAGAAGTCGGCTAAATCTCTCGGAACAAGATGGACTTCTTAAGGAAAGGGACAACTGTTATGAAAGAAATATTATTCAAATTTCAGATATGCTAAATATAGATGCAGAGGATGAAATTGTTCTTGATGTAGGAGAAGGTAAAGAAAATAGTACCCCCTCTGATAGTTTGATGAAAAATCCTCCATCGAGAGGGTTTACCCTTGAACACGAATCAACAACAAAGGTACGTTCCAATATTTTGTCGTGGCTATACAAGAAGCATACAAGTGCTTGCAATGATCTAGCAAGAGAGGAAAGGAAGCATGAAGGTGATTTGCAAATATTTTCTTCCAACACTGTGTATGGAGTAGGGTCAAAAAGCATAATTTACAACGGTGTTTACTGATGATTTTGATGGTGCATGTTGCTGTGGTGGATTCGACACACGGGTGTACGAAATCACATGAGTTTAGAGAGTGTGGTCTACCCTCTAAACTATAGGTAACAGGCAGTATGTGGGGGGGGACAAAAGCATAAAACTTAAATGAAGTAATACGTTGAAGTATGCTCTGTTGAAAAACTAAAACTAAAAACACAAAAGAAGCTATATAGAGAGTTCCAAACAGTAACAAGGTAAACAATTGCTCGATGGCCTCTTCTTATTGAATTCTTGGAATAAAAAACAAATCTTACCCACTTGCCAAAGGGCCCCTAGGAAATGGCTCTAGGTTCCGATGCAAGGACGTTTGTCCTTCAAGTTCCGCCTTTTGACGCAGTCTAACTCTCTCTCTCTGTTGTGATGGACTAAGATGTTGGGTGGCCAACCATCGAGTCCTCTTTACTCCAGCTCCTTCGGTCACACACAATGCTGGTGTTGCTTGGGAAACTTTGGCCAGTATAACCTTGTAATCACCATTTTTTCATCTCTTGGTGGGTTTATATAGGTGAGCTTCAAATCCTTCTTCCCTAACTTGGTACATGATGGATGGTGACACAAGGGAGGGATGTGATTCCATTGTGTGCTCAAATATGCTTTTGTGTGCTCACACAATGTCTAAGGAGGTGTTGGTGCTGTCCTTAGGTGGCTTTCACATAAGGATAAATTGTCCTTTGCTTTCTTGTGGTCCCGGAAAGTGACTTTTTTCTACTTCCAGGAATGCGTGCTTACCAGGCTCCAGTGCGAGCAGAAGGCGCTCTTTTCGAAGGAAAAAGTACGCATTTGAGCATTTATGACTAGTTCAAATTTGGTTTTCTCAAAACCTTAGAGATTTTAAATACTTCTTGATCCCATAATGTATTCTTGTCCTGTAAATCCTTAGGCTGGACATTAATTGATGTCGTCTTCTGTTGTACGATTTTATAGTGTTAATAGTTGTCCCCTAATGTGTGAGGTCTAGGAAAAACTTTATAGCCAAAATACATTATAGTTTCTTTTATGTATCATATGCAGAGAGGGAGAGAGAGAGAGAGAGAGAGAGAAAGACCTGCATGTAGAATAGACAACACCTTTCACCATTTTCGAGATAACCATGGCCTAAGGGACCCCCTGCAAGCAAACAAAATATACAACATATTTTCAAAATTTCAACGAGGTGGGCATGTCCCATGCTCGTGATGCTATGGCTAGTTAAACAAAATTGACAGATATATGTGTTGTCTATGCCACTACTGTGGTAGTGATGTTGGTGGTTGTTGAAGACGACTGCTAATGCCCTCAAGGGAATTTTTTATTTTACGATAGGTGGAATGTGGTACCCATATGCATAGCCTTGGTAGGGCATATCACTGCATAATGTACACATATGTACTGGCTGAGACCTTCCCGTGTAAGAATTGTTATCAGAGACGCTTATAAAGGCACGGGTCTTCGACAGATCTTGATCAAAATGCAATGGTTGTAAGGTATGATACCATCGTGACATGAAAGCTTTTGCTATAGTCAAATTTCAAGAGGATCGATGACATCTATGGAAAATGATGTCTCCCATAGTGCCACCCGAGGATACCCCTTTGAATAGGGAGGGATCATCCAAGGTACCGCTTCCTTTTTGGAAAAGAGGTGTTGACGTCGACAAAAAGGAAGCCTTAACCGAACCATAATGGGTTTAACATAGGCATGTTGGTGAGCGGTAGCTGAAAAGGGATGATGGGGATTTAGTGGTCCGAGGTCGAAGTATATTTGAGAAGCTTGGTGGAAATCATAGGTATTTCTGAAGGGAAAAGTCCCTATAGTCGGTAGGACTTCCAGGGCAGGTATGAAATGGCTATGATTGTCGTAATGGTGCATGCATGGGGGGTATGAAATACTTCAACCAAGGGAGATGGGGGACTGCTGCCATGGGAGAAAAGGTGAAATATGAGGGTGAAGAGGCGAAGGGCATCGTTTGTGGTCTTTGTACACTTATCAAAATAATAAAATAATGGGGTTTGGTTTGTACAAAACACAGAGACGGGTACCCCAAAACATGAAAGAGGGTCGCTCACTTGATGGTGTGAGGACGGTGTTTTGCTGGGGGTATGGGTCCCATTGGTTGGTCTCATGTGCGAGGTTATAAAGCGGAATATGTCACATATGGGTTAATGTTGATGGAGGTATGGTGGGCCAAATGCGGTGCGTGGAGGTGTGCTTTCATTCCGCTTGTACAACTTGATCATTCGGGAAGGGGGTTAGTTTGAATGGTGAAATTGACCTTATGCATGGTATTTGGATGGGCATGAGGTGCTTCTTGGACTAAAAATGGTGTGGCCATGGCGTCACTTGTGGGGTGATGTATGGTCTACTTGGGATGATGAACGCCATGGAGGGGAGGCTCTACCGACCATTACGGACGTTTATCTATGTAGGGTGAGGTGATGATAAATTTGGTTGGGTATGAGGACCCTATGGTTTATTTCTATTGGAGAAATGATGTTAGGATATGCAAATTTTTCTGGGACTCTATCATGCTGATGGTAGAATGATAACTGCTTCGAAACTTTCGGTGGTCGGTGTTGTGAATGGTTTGCAGGTTCTTCCTGTAAAAAACAACTACCTCAAGGGAAATCATCTTGTTTTCATCCAATATTATTGAAAAACATGAATTTTGGAAAGGAATATGGGAGGGTGCATACCTGCCGGCACTTGAAAAAATATTTCTTCGGAAAGTGAATGTGGGGTATTTCTTTCGTTTGTCATGTTATACTGATGATGGTGCAACTTATGGTTTGCATAATGGACCTTCTGATATCTTATTATGGACCTCCAAAGTTTTGGAAAAGGGCAATAAATCTGAGATTATGGCCCTAATCCTATTCATTTGTACTTGCTGAGTTTTGGGAGATCAGAGGTGATAGGAGAGCCTTTCTTGCCATTGCGGTCAGCCTGTGTACTAGGGACTTGCGATATTATGCCGAGGTAACTCTCATGACATCTTGCATTTTAATTTTTCCAATTTGGTGACACCAGAGGATGTACAAATTAGGTTTGTACGACCTCAAAGGGGATTTTTGCCCTAGATTGCGTAGGCGATCTAGGAAAATAGGCACCCCCCTTGCGCGTATTTCTCAGGTACAGCCGCATGAAGGCACATTGTTCCTACCTCATTGTGTGCAAGGCCATGACTGTGAATGAAACAGGCATGCAAGGGCAGTGTTTTTTGAAAAAAACTTGGGTTTTTTGCTGTCTCTTATGATTTTTCTCCTTTGTACTGATGGGTGCCTATAGCTGGGTAGGTTGGTGTGGAGAGAATGAGATTGGCCTGAGATTCGGGCCTCTCTGGCTGTTGATGCCGGGGCACGCCATTAGTTGGTTGCATGGTGCCTCCTGAAATTTGCTGAAAACGAGTTCCTTCGGTCACAGGACCATTTCTTACATTATATCATACAACATTTGAGCAGGAGGTGCAACATGTTTGTTCTAAGGGGGACGACCCTGACTATCCATCTGGAGATGGATATTTACTTTGTGACCGGATTACTACCTTAGGGAGAGGCACTGAATTATCCACTTCCTGCTGGATGAGTGAACATGGACAGGTTCTAGAGGAGGCATTACAGTGGTGCACCTCTTACTGAGGGGTGCATCAATATCGCCTCAGTGATAGATGTGGCTGAGCGGTGTGCTCTAGCTATTATTATGCGACTGGCAGGGTCATTTGTGCCTCATTGGACATCGGGCCCACAGGTGGGGGTTTTACACCATTTGAGGAACATGCATTTCTTCGATTTTTCCCGTTTCTGCTTTGATGGTATGGTGTTGCAACTAAACAGGGTCCAGCATGGGTCCAAATCATTTGCATACGCTAGCATTTTGTGCAGCATTATGTACGATAGGGTCATGCTGCTAAGGCCCGTGGTGGCTGTTTCTATTGGGGGGCCGAGGGAGCCACAGATGAGGAGATGGGCTCCGGTGATGCCACATGACGGTGGTGACATGGTGGTTCATTATTGGAACAACATGATGAAGGCCTTGTTTGAGGCCAATATGCAGATGTTTTTTCCATACCCTTACGCGGGGATGGAATTTCAGGGTGATCCAAATATTGGTCTCCCTTTTGGTTATGTTTGGGGTCCCATAGGTATGTGTTATATTTCTTCATTTACTCAATTTTTTTGTGTACCTGAGTGTTTTTTATTGACACTGACATTATTTTGGTTACTCATGCAGATGTTGGCGAGGTGGGATGCCCAGTGGCCCGACTAGTGGGTCACGATCCTCCACCACCACTAATGGGTGGTGCCGTAGGTGGACCGGCCGAGGGTGCCGATAGACCTAGCAGGGATGGTGCTGGTCCTTCTGGTAAGGGTAGCAACACAGGTGCAGCTGAGGTAGCGAATGAGAGAGCTCATGTAGATGCGGCTGAGGTGTGCATCGCAGCACTTACATCTTAGGTAGAGGCTCTAGAGGATTTCTAGGGTTGAGTGGACCATTTGACCCACGGGATGCCTGCTTGAGGTCTTATGGATGACTTTGAGGAGACATGGCTAGACACAGTGATGGCCTGTGAGAGGGACTACTGGCCTACTTTATGACGGGTAGCTATCACAGTGGCAACAACAGCTACGGTGGTGGCACTAGGAGCAGTGGTGGGCCCAGGTGCTCCTCTTGAGGGGGCAGCCCCCCTAGAGTAGATTTGTACATAGGGAAAGCACCCATTATGACGATGCTTCCCTTATTTTTGACGACCTCTGTATTTTTTGGATAGGCAATGGGCCAGTGATACTACTTTTGTACTCTGATACACATATTTTTTGATATATATATGAGAGATATTTTTTGTGGCTCTACATGTTGTGGTGTCTATTTTGGTTTATGCATTTTGTGTTATGATGATGGATATACATGTTTTTGGCTTTTTATGTATGGTGGTTTGCTTGTGATGCATTCTAGTCTAGGATATTGTTCGCTATGTGATCACCTGTTTCGTTTTGATTCCTTGATACATGTGAGAATATAATCAAATTGTCTACTTAATTTTCTGGCACGCAAAAAATTTCTAAATAGGTTTGCATCCCTGGTTTCAAATGTTTGGTTTAACTGCGAGACTACTAACTGGGAATCTAGGTAGACATGCATATGGCGGATTCCCTGGTGGAGGGCATCACACATAAGTCTAATAACGACATCATATTCTGCTTGATTGTTGGTTGTTGATCCAATGCACACACCGTTTGAACATAGTGGCGATCGGTCAGGGTAGTAGATGACCCAAGCGGTTGCAGCTAAGTTTTGAGACCATCACGATGCTTCATTAGAAAACCCAAAATAAGGTTCAAGTTGATGATCCATGGTGATATTTTGAGCGCGTTTAGGTTTTTTGGGTCAAAAATATTTTGGTATTGGGAATTTTGTGTACTCTAACTCTAGGGGATTAAGGGCTATAGGGGCCCTTATGGGTAGAATTTCTTGAGGTAAAGGCTGTTGATGGGGTTAGTGAGGTAGGTCCTGTCCAGTTCCGTCAAGATGTATGCCCCCTACTGGAGGCAATGTTTGATGATATAGGGCCCTTTCCACAGGGTTTCGAACTTTCCTAGCCCTAAGGCTTCTTTTGCGACATCATAGCAAAGGACTAGCTCTCCTTCAGTCAATGAGCGAGGGGTGATGTGGCGGTTGAATGATGCTTTTACCCTTTTCTTATGTGCCTCATTGTGTTGCAGCGATTGGCACCATTTTTCTTCAACTAGCTCTAGTTGTACTAGGTGTTTTTCTAGAGGCTAGGTGTCATCAAGGAGTTTGATGGTTGTATGCAAGTTTGGGATTTCGCGTTCTATGGGGATCATAGCATAGGCGATGGGGTAGATAAACCCGGCTTTGTGAAGCTTATCAATTTCTTGTTTTATTTCTTCTACCTTTGATGGGTGCAGTTGATGTTGTTTTTGGCGGACTGGGGTTACATCTGGCCAAGTGTCAATATGCTACTCTACGATCGCGGGACTAAGCCTAGGCATTTCTGAGTAGTCCCAAGTGAAGATATCTCGATACTCTTGTAATACTTTGGTATAAGAGGCTACTTTGTATGGTGAACAAGCTGCCCCCAGCGATATTTCTTCGATTTCTGATGGATTTTGAGATATGTTCACTTTGATGGTAGGTGAAATATTCGACATATTGCCTTCCTCGAACGCATCGGGCATGGGGATGGGGTTTTCAAACTAGTCGACTTTTCCTGATGGAAGAAATTCTTTTGATTCGATCACATAGATCTCTAGTTTGGTTGTCTTGTCAGGACTGACTACCTTCCTGGGAAGAAACAGTGAGTGGTGATGCATTGCATCCCATGGGTAATCAGGCTTTGTCATGGTTTCCAGGGTATCCTCATCCAAATGAAAGAGGGTCTCGAAGGGGGAGTATTCCCCCGTAGGTTGAGACTGAATGGGGGTTATCCTGGTGGAGCTAGGTGAGAAACGCGACAAAGACTTCATCGTGGATACGGTGGAACCAGACACCGTAGATAGAGTGTAGACAGGTTGGGTCTGTACTTTTGTAAGGCTATCTACTCTTCTAGCTGCAGCTGTCTCAACACCTATGGTAGATGAGCAGATAGCTCGAGTCATGGTTCTGACGCATGATGTCATGAACTGTATGTGGTGTGTCTTGTCATTGGCGTGTGGTGGGGGAAGGATCTCCACAATGGAGTCCTCAATTAGCTGATGGTTGGCCTTCCTGGTAGGTGGAAGTTGATTTTATCACAGAGATGTCCAAATGTTTGTAGCAACGAACATCCCTCAGGCACGTGATTATTACTAGTGAAAATGGTGCAAGGTATCACAACGCTGATAGAGTAGATAGTGTGAGAATCTACACTACTCGATGTTCCAGACGCGGATGCTTGGAAAGGGTCTGTTGTAGACCAAGTCGTCTTCTGTTTCCATTTCTGCGTCGTAGGTTGAAACTTGCCCCCCTTTTTGTGGGTGGTTGACTTAATGCCGATCTAGCTACTGCCATCTTGGGGAGATGTGTGCACTTAAATGTATGATGAAAGTGTGAGAAAATTTGGGATTAAGTGTGTGTGATCTTCTCTTGATTAGAGAGAAGCTTTTGGGGGAGAGACGAGATTATGTGGAGACTATTTGCAAGGGGTTTGAGTTCTCTACATTGGTTGATTCGGTGATCGTTTAGATCACATAGGCGACATGGTATCCTAGGCTTGGCCTGGGGTTTACGTGATTGGTGTGTGGTCTTATCCGGCTTATAACACCATTGTGGTGGCAGGGACGTTGAGCCAGTGACATATCTTTTATGCCATTCTTGGAGATCATTTGTCCTTTTTTCTACGGCATTAATCATGTCGATAGTGGGACAGATCAGTGAGACATAAGTACAATGTCGTTCATAATGATTACCCTGACATATCAGGAAAAATGTCCATGATATGGGGGTCCCATCGTGCATGGTCTGAGGCTGGGCGGGGTACCATCATCGGTATGCTGCTAAGTCAGGGCAGTGAACTACTATATGGTCCATTTGCTTGCATAACGTGCATGCAGGTGGGTTTCATGAAGTTCCTGTAGGGGTAACTATGGGTTCCCCGCTAGGCCATTCTTCGATTAACAAGAACATGATAGAGCTGCTCAGCTCCTCTGCTTGGGTCATGGAGCTGTCGATGGATTCGGCATCAATATCATCTTCTTGGGAGAGAAGAACTATAGCTAAGCGGAGGCTAGCAAGGGCTAGTCGCAAGCGAGGTATGTAGTGACAATCATCCAATAGGTGACTGTCGGCGCATAATGGGCATGTGAATTGTGCTACCTGTAGTACCACGTGGCAGACCCTTTCGATTGGATACCATCTGTGAATGAGTTCCAATGCGGCACACTCTTTGAGGTAGTGTCCATGCTCACTGCATAGCATGCAACGTATAATGGGCATTACTGGGGGGCGCTCTACGTATCAGTGCTCCTCTTGTAAGTACAAGATGGTGTGTGGCTCGTCATTAATAGACTGGATGGAGGGGGATCCGGGTGCCTGCCCTCGCGGTCGAGGTGGTTTTAATTCTTCCAACTCCGGGCATATGTGAGTAGGGTGTCCTATGACATCACATATAGCGCAAGTTGATGACGCCCTCTATATGGTGGGGGTCACCAGTTTCTTTCCTTTCTTGGCGATTTTCTTTATCGTGGTTGTTGGTTTCATAGTGGGGATTTCCCTTGCGGGGGTGGTTTCGGCTGCTACCTAGGTAGGTTGGGGCTCCTCGGGACTAGGGGGCTTTAAACCAAATGTAGTAACGTTGTTAGCTGGTGTTCCTGGAGGGGGAACAAGATACCACACTGGGAATGCTAATGATATGTTGGGTAGTAACAGTGTTGCCAAGACTTGCTGGGAGGTGAAGCCAGGAGGTGGGTATAGGAAAGGAGTTTGGGAGGCGGCATAGACTAGGGAGGCTGCAGTAGCTGATGCCTCATTTTCGTTACTGCTTGAGTCCGTGTCTTGACTAACCTCGGTGCTTGATGTGGACATCATGCATACTGGGGCTGCTATGGCATCGGGCGATAACTCAGGGATAATAGGAGGATCTCCTAGGAATGATCCTAGGATGGACGACTGTTTGAATTGGCCAGGGCCATATTCTTGATACTGTAAAAGACCATCTGTGGCTGTGTCTACATATGGTAGAACCATATCTCTGTTGGTCAAAGGACGCTTTTTAGTGTGCGTCAGCTAGTCTACTGTAATGATTCGATCCACATGGGGGAACATCATGATGTGGAAAATGGAGGATTATATGGAAAACATGGTGTACATGTAACTCTGCCCAAGGAGTATATTGTAATCCAAGTGAGCGTCCAAGACTTTGATGTCTATGTGGACTGTTTTTTTGGCTAATCAAACCGGTACATTTTGGAAGAGATCGATGGGGGTCGAGGGCTGACCGTCATATGCTCTGAGTGCGATGATGGAAGGTTTGAGTTCTGGGGCTCCTAACTTCTACCATACATTCTTTGACATGATGCATGTGGATGCACCCTCATCAATGGCACATCGGTGAGTAGTGATATTCTGTACCGATACTAGTATCTGGAAGGTGACCATGGAGGGAAGCCTAGGGGTGGCTTTTTCTAAATCAAAATCCATCATGCGTGTGTCGGCAGGGTCGACGGCGTGTAAGGCGAAAATTAGGGCTTTCCATTGCTTCGGGCACGACTGTAGTACCTCCAAAGAGGACATCGCAGCGGGTGATTGAGCTAAATTGTCTACAATGCTGTAATTGTGGGCTTCTTTGGAGTAGTTACCTACTCGCCTATTAGGCCCTTTAACCATTCTTGGCAATGGTTCAAAAGGAATATTTGGAATGGTCAAAGGTGCAGTCAGAACGCTCCTACTAGCCCCTGACGTACCAGTGTTTGGTGGGGTGTCGTAGCTATGATTCCAGGTTTGGAAAAACATTTCTTCCCTAGCCATGTAAATTTCGTGGTTGTTTTTCTCAAAATCGTTGCAGTTTTGCTGCTGAGTTCTGACCGTTCCTTGATGGGGGAAGGGTTCTTGCATAACTACAGTTGTCTAGGAAGATCCTCCTTGTCCTCGGTTACTCTGAAGCTTTTTAAGCTCAAGGAGTTTGGGAAAGTGGTGAGTATAGTGCCCGTACTCACCACATATTGAACAAAAATGGTTTGTTCGTAAAGGTGGCCTTTTGCCTTGCTTTGGGGCGTTTCTTGGCTCCTAGTTCTGGTTCCGGTTGGAGTTATCTCTAGCCCGGGATCGCAGTGGTCACTGTTGGTTGCTGCTCCCTTGTCCAGGGCTCCCTTTGAGTTTGTTTTTACCTTTCTTTTAACCATGTTAGGAGGGTAATTCTCCTGATTATACTAGTGTGGTTGATTTTGGGATGGCTGCAAAAAGTTCACCTGTGAATTGTTTTGCGTCGATGGGTTATGTGCTTAGGACTAAGCATACTGCTGTCCCATGTTTACACCTGGCCATTAAGGGGGAGTTCTTCTGTTAGTTTTTATTCTTGTGTACTGGGTCCCCCCAGCCGGAGGGTAAGGTCCTCCTTGGTGATATGATGGTGCCCTATTAGTCAAATTTTGTTGCTGCATATGATGACTTTGAAATCTGGGTTGAGACATGTTAAGTGAACATGTGTAACCAAAGTTATTTCTTTGATACTGGTACCCTTGGGTCATTGACCCGATAGGTAAAATGCGAGTTTGACACACCTAACAAATTTTGATAATATTGCAGGAACGGGGTGTTAGGCAGGATATTGTATATGTATCCTGATTGCATATAGATCAGTTCAAGCTATTGGGCTTTACTGATTGCGTCCTCTTTGGATGTGGGGTTTTGTTGCGCCACATCCTTTGAAATCTTTGCCGTCAGAGTTTTCAAGAATAAATCTAAAAGGACTCGGTCGTCAAGTTGTGCTTTGCATAAGCTATGACACCGTCTCCACTCATGGAGATGTTCAAAAATGTGGTTAGAGGGGTATTTTCTGAAATGAGTCATTAACTTCATTTCCGAATCGTGGTGAATGGGTAACTAAAAGTACATGAGGAACGTAGTAGCGAGGGTGCTAAATGTTCTATGTGAAGCAGGGGGTTGCTCGACGTACCATTTCGCGGCCACTCCCATGAGAGTGCATTGAAATAGCCTCAATCGAATAGTGTTTTCAATGATGATATTCAATGAGCACCACAGGTGAAAGGTCATTATATGATTCCCATGGTCTTCTGCTTGCTTGCCCTCAAAATTTGGTATGTATGAAGGGAGCTTCGTGGGCATGGGAGGCCAATTGAGGTTGTGCACGATGGGGTCATTGGTAAGCTTCGTTAAATGTGGTAGATTTAATGCTGCTAAGAAGGGTGACTGAGAGGTTAACGCCATGGCAACGTGTGAAGACATGAAGTTCTGGTAATAACGAGGGTTAGTCTGTGACGTACCCAGTTGTGAATTCAGCTAGCTTCTCGTATGGGATGCACTCTTCTGCCCCCTAGGGGACAAGGAGGGAGTGATGTGCGGTGTGGTCTTGGGAGACCGGCTAGGGTTCCCAACTAAGGTTTCTCCAAGAAAGGAGGAACCAACCACTGTGGCAACATTTTGTCTTTGACGCCTAAATGGTGAAAGACCTGGAACCCCTCCCGATAATGGGGGAAGGTCCAAAAGATGCCCAAACCGACGAGGTTCCATTGGAACTGCTTGAGGGTCATCCAGGTTAGGTTTTGGAAAACATTTTGAGGGGATCGAGTCTGTGCTCACGACAATTTTATGGCCACATACATAAGAAAAAGTGAAAATGAAATGAATTTTCCGTTAACTTAATCTATGTGAGAAATTAAGAAAAAATGGTTTTGTTTGTTCACGCATGATACAAAAAATCCTAGAATATCTAATAACGTCCTCACACACTCAAAAGTAACTGGGCCTTGAGAGGATTTCTTGCGAGTGCTGGCACAACGTCTCGTAAAAGTTGGCAACGCCCCCTATCTACCGAAGAGAATCAACCAAGGTAAGGATAGAGGGTCTGGTAGTTGCCTGCACTGTCACCTATAGGGTAAAGGATGCCCTAGTTTTGGCCACTAAGAACCACCATCCCACATGAGCGTTTGAGTCTTGGGCTTCTTGGTAGTCAGCTAACAGTACTGAGTATCGTTCGGGTCATGTGGCCCCAACTGATACTGCACGCATTGCGGCTAAGCCTAACCCCTTCTGAATCGAGTCTCTGTCGTGCTCGGGTTTTCTTTTCTGTGGGCTAATAGGTGGATTTTAAATCTCCATAGAAATGCAACTTCTATGTTTCAAATGTGAAGCGTGATCAAGGTGGTTTACTGGATGTCTACCCCGTTGATCCTAACTTAATCTATAATTTCTCTTGTGCCCCCTGTGGGGAGAATTTAGTGAGCTGGTTTAAGTTATTTTTAGGTGGCTTTCTTTTCTTAGTGGGTGAATGTGTGTGAGCATATGGTGAAAAATCTCATAATTTGAACATGGATATCGGTGATCCTTTAAAAAATTCCCCTAGTTAAACTATGTGACGGTGTTCCTTGCTCAAAATAAAAATCATTTGTGGATAATGGGCTGCTTCCAAAAGCTCCTAATTAGTCTATGTGAGTGACTAAAGGGAGATGGAAAATCACAAATGTAGAGTTTTCATATGCTTTTCTAGGGTCACCCAATGGCGCAAAGACAACAGAGATTACTTGCTCTGATTTGCGATTCAATCCTTGTCTCGCAATTTCCTAAATGCAAAAAATGAAATTTAAACTAAACACTTTCTACACTAGCTTATGCATGTGTGGTCATGAGCCACTTACTTGGACTAGTTAAAATAAGTGTGCATACCAGAATTTTCAAAAACATGAATTGTTCGGAAAGAAATGGTTGATTCGCCCCCTACTTAAACTATGTGAACACCTTTTGAAAAAAAGTGACTTAAATGAAAACTAATTAAATGCCTACAAAAAGCAGCAAAAATAAGTTTTCAGAAGCTATGGGGTATCAACACAAGTGTTGGCAGATACATTAGCGGCTACCCAACACACTTACAAGTAGAAAAAATGCAGAAGATAGGGAGAAAAAATCTCTCTGCAAATTGCATGCAAAAACCTCTGACAGGTGCGCTTTCCTGCGTGCAAGTCACTCCTTAACGCGCACCCTGCGTGTTTGTGTGAAAAAACTGCGCGCATAATTCCTGCAAGTAAAATATTAGGAGCTGCCTTCTTCAGTCTCTCACCTTAGTGAGTCTAGGGACTGCAAGATGGGTCAGAGGACTGTTAGCTCCACTCCAACATAAACTAAGTGTCTCCTGCAAAAGATGGCACAACCACATAAACTTTAAACACGTTAGTGGAGTCGCCAATCCTATTGTGGTTGATTCGACACACAGGTGTATGAAATCACACGAGTTTATAGAGTGTGGTCTACCCTCTAAACTATAGATAATAGGCAGTATGTGGGGGGAGCTCAAAAGCATAAAACTTAAATGAAGTAATACGTTGAAGTATGCTCTGTTAAAAAACTAAAACTATAAACACAAAAGAAGCTATATGGAGAGTTCCAAACAGTAAAAAGGTAAACAATGGCTTGATGACCTCTTCTTATTGAATGCTTGGAATAAAAAAAAAATCTTACCCACTTGCCAAAGGGCCCCTAGGAAATGGCTCTAGGTCCCGATGCAAGGATGCTTGTCCTTCAAGTTCTGCCTTTTGACGTAGTATAAATCTCTCTCTTTGTTGTGGTGGACTAAGATGTTGGGTGGCCAACCATCGAGTCCTCTTTTTCTCCAACTCCTTGGGTCACACATGATGCTGGTGTTGCTTGGGCAACTTTGGCCAACATAACCTTGTGATCACCATTTTTTCATCTCTTGGTGGGTTTATATAGGTGAGCTTCAAATCCTCCTTCCCTCCCTTGGTACATGATGGATGGTGACCCAAGGGAGGGATGTGATTCCATTGTGTGCTCAAATATTCTTTTGTGTGCTCACACAATGTCTAAGGAGGCACTAGTGCTGTCCTTAGGTGGATTTCACATAAGGAGAAATTGTCCTTTGCTTGCTTGTGATCCCGGAAAGTGACTTTTTTCTACTTCCATGAATGCATGCTTACTGGGCTCTAGTGCATGCAGAAGGTGCACTTTTCGAAGGAAAAAGCGATCATTTGAGCATTTATGACTAGTTCAAATTTGATTTTCTCAAAATCTTAGATATTTTAAATACTTATTAATCCCATAATGTATCTTTGTCTTGTAAATCCTTAGGCTCAAATTTAATTGATTTCTTCTTCTGCTATACGATTTTTTAGTGTTAACACATGTGCTAAAATGGACAAGGACATTTTTGCAATAAAAATTAAGAATTATAAAAACATGGAAGAAATTGCATAACCACCTGCGTTATTGAAAGATAATCTATGACCCAAAGAAAATTGTCCAAATCGACAAATAATAAGAGAAGGAAGTGGGAATATATCTACTTGACGACCTTTCATCATTATCCAAAATTCACGTGGATCAAAATTTGAATTCATAGAGGGGTCCAAGTTACATGAAAAATTTGGAAGAATTTTTTGCAGCTTTTGAATGTTAGAAGACTGCAGAAAGAATAATGAGAAAATGGAAGGGAGAAAAATCACACGTTTGTAGCAAATCTCTTAAGATATGGGTAAGGTGACAAGGGACAAGAAGTAAAATAATTCTTAGGAAATATGATGTGAAGCTGCTTGGGAACATTGGAAAATTTATGGGATTAGATGAAGAAAAACTGGTGATAGAGTGTAGGTTTTAACCCTGTACAGAAATTATCTACAAATGAATATTAAAATAGAAAATAAACAATAGCAAGAGCATAAAACATAAAACATATAAACACATAGATTTTCCCCTGGATCCCAAATTGGGACGACCAGCTTGATTTTTCATTATATTCCTTTTAGGGTTACAAAACATATATATACATGCCAAAGCATACATAAAACCCAATCCATTAACCCTGGATTAGAACAAAATTGTAGTTCCCTTGACTGGATCTACAAAATACCAGGGGCCGAAAACCATCATCGCCCAAAACCATGTGCAAAATCATGCACAAAACCATGGGTGGGTCCGCACACCAAACACGTTTTTGTCGGGCCGCTGCCCCGGACCCCGACAGGGGGGGCTACCGCCCCCCCTGTCACCCCTTGCTGCACCCAGCACAACGTACAACACGTGGGTTTAGTCATGGAAAGAATATAACACATACCCAACATAGAGGAGGAAGAATTCCTAGTGCCTACTTTCACTAGTTCTGAAGGGCAAGCTTGTGAATTGATAAACAAAGCTGGTGGAAATATAGAATCTCTTCTTGATATTGATGTTAATGAAATTTAGTCCCAAAATGATACTTATTTAGAGATAAACTTGCAGAGAGCTATGCACACTCATAATAAACATAGTATGACGCATTGTGCTAATGATCTCCAACTAGATCCATTTCAGAAAAATGAATCATTTTTACATTTGAAATTGAAGAAATAGTCAAACTGCCCTCCAAAAACTTGTTTTCATCCTTTGAAAATTCCTGGGAAGTGATTTTCAACAAGATTTAGATTTTATAGGTAGAGATGTGCTGAAAAGTTGGAACAGATGAGACAATTATTGAGAAGGAATGCCCATCTATCTATCAAACAACTCAGTTTGGAAAATTTTCATATATAATTAGTTATCTTCCTACTAGAGATTACTATATTCACTTAGCATATATCATATTCAGAAATGGCCTCTCTGGGATGTGAGGTTTTAATGCCTTTATACAGAAGGATAACATTATTTTTGAGCTTGACATATATGCCTAGTTTGGTTGAAACACTCCACTTGTTTTGATGGATACCCTAGAACATGTTATTGATGGAGGAATTTTAACTCTTACATATGAAGAAGTCACTAGTAGCCCTGTTGTATGTGCCAACTACATTAGAAAGGGAGTTATTTTCCTTGATTTTACTCCTATACTATAAATTCAGTTGAAATGATCTGAATATCATTTCCTGTGAGATACAATGATCTATATAAATGACCAATATGAATTTCCACTTCAAATTGACTTGGACAGGGGCAACGATGAATATCTTTCTCCAGATGTAGGTGACATGTTGAAGCTATTGGATGTATCTTCTGATGAAAACACATTACCAACTACATATGGTGAACTTAGGCCTCCTCTTGGAAAGAATTTTTCAAATATAGTGGAGTTCATTGCAGTCCCACTAAGGGTGGGAAGTGAAGTTTCTCAATAGGAATTAGTAAAGTTGGGTGCTATTAAAATGATTATACATCTGGTTTTTTATTATCGTTTTAATAATTCCTTGCATCACCAAGTGGAGAGCATCATAGTGTCATGCTTAGAGAACAATAATACATCTCCTATCAAGCATCTCCTTTAGGATTGTAACTTAATTGGAATTTTTTTTGCAACGGGAAGAAATCCCGTTGTTCCTTTTGATTAAAATAAGCCAATTGCATCTTACCTAGGAAAGGTTGCACCAAGAATATGGAACATTGGTCACTTTACATGAATTTAAAACAAGCTTAATTAGTTTGGAATAAGTAATATCTTCATATAGTCATTATTGCAGAGAAACGATGAGTGGACTAATTGGGAAACAAATGTTCCTTCAAAATGTAATGTATTGGGGAACATTGTTCAGTGGACATGAAGACGACCAAAAACACACAAACAGACTATAGCTGATGATGAAGATGATTTTCATGTCAGAGATTATGATAAGTCAACAATGGCCAATAACCCGAGTCAAGTATTCTGATATGGAATGTTTGACAGTGAATATGGGGAAGAGGATCATGGTTCAATTGGTAGAGTCAATGAGGATGCCTTCTTCGATGATCAATCAACATAAGTGGTTTTATTATCTCGGAGAATGAGAGGAAATAGGATGGTGTGATGCTGAGAGAGACGATGTTAACCAATAAAAATTGGTTCTCCCTTCAAGATGAAAGACATACTAACTGGTCAGTGCTAACATCTCCTGTTTCATCATCCCCCAGAGTAGAGGGTGGTAAAAAAAATGGCATAACAACATCAACTAATACTGGTGGTATAGTAGCAGTAACGATGAAATTATGTTAAAATATGATGGGAAGTTGGTAGATACAAAAGGAAGACCAGTGCCAAACATGAACTTAGGACAAATGGAGTGAAAGGATATTTATAGAGTTGGAATATATGTGAATGGTGATGAGAGATAATATTGTTACAACATGCTAGGATCTATCTATGAATGTTGTTTCATATTACAGAAAATTAACCTGAGGGCCTTTCCAAGGGTGCTCCACGTACATATGCATGGAAACAAAGAGGTGACCTTTCTATAAACTAGGAACTATCCTACCTTTCCTCCACCCCCCAACGATGAAAGTCTCTAGTCAACCCACACCCAAGTCCCGAAACTAGCCCCAACCCTACAATCAACACAAATAAACAAGACTATAAGACTCAACTATTATCTTTAGATGATAGCAATAAATTATCCAATTTAATAACAAGAATCAGCGAGGGAAGAGAATAGGAAGCACCTCAACATACATCCTTCTTTATATGGCATATTTTTCCCTTTAATCAAAGCCCTTGACAACATAATTTAAGCGTAATTTCTAGTCAATAGAAACAACAATATGGATTCAAAAATGAAAAAACTTACAAGAAAAAATACACTCAAAAATTCTTTTTCCTTTCAAAAATTAGGTAAGTCAAGGTACTTCTCTTATACATGGATCGAGCTCAAAATCATCAAGAATGAAACAATAATTAAGAAATCCTAGATCCGTGATATTTCCTAGGGTGAATAAAAATAGTGTATCCCATAATAACCTCCTAAATATAAGTAAAAAATACATAATAAATTTCTAGGACAATTCAGTGGGATGCTACTTGTCCTTTCCTCAAGAAATATGCCCTCTTAGCATTGGCTTATCCGACCATGTTATAAGCATATTGGAATATTGTGCATTGTTCTCCTCTATAGTGCTAGTCAAGGGATCTCTCAAAATGTGCCAATGGTCAAAAAATGAATGGATCACTCCATTATCTGAAGGGGTCAACAACCTAGAGATGCACAAAATGTGCTAAAAGTAGCATGATCAAGTAGGGTGTTCTCTCTAGAAAACAATAATGTTACCAAAAATATGGATCTCATGAAAAAGTGTGCAATAATGGTCCTTTGGTTGTTCTAAAAAGCTCCTTAAGGAGGTAGGCCTAAATAAATGTGCAAAGAGTATTGGTCCATGTGCATAGTAACCATATATTCTCCAAACAAGCCAATAGAAGTGGAGCAATGTAGACAAATGTTCATGAGAGGTGGAGCCCTTGTCATAAAATAAGTTTGGGCCCCAAAACCATGTTCCAAATGACATGAATCCATGTTCCAATACCATCAAACCATCTTAGTACCATAGACTAAGAATAGCATGCCCTCAGAATATGTGCCACAAGTTGGAGTGAACCTAAAAAATGGGAATGCAACCAATTGTTAAAGCATTTGTAACTAATCCTAGTGCTCCACTAGCCAAGTCTCTAAATTCATGCAGCACCGCAATGTGACATCATATGAAGCCAAGAATGCAAGACACTTATCTGATTGTAGCCCCTGTTGATGTGGCATGCTTCCACATATGTGCATATGGAGATGTGAACTTTTCTCTCAAGCAAACAAATATGCATGAAATTGTGTGGATAAATGCTTCAAAAGGCGCCCCCAATATGTGAAGCAACACCTCAAAAGTTCCCCCAATTATGTGAAGTAACACTTCAAAATATGACTCATATTAAAGAAAACTCATAAAGAGCAACAAAAATGGCTATCAGTCCAACCTCCTCCATATGGAGGCTTCTTAGGGAGGTCTTTAATGTGGAACAAGGCCTCATACAACATGAGGGGTAAGAGGTTCAATCAAATTACCTTTATTATTGGAAAGGAAACATGTCATGAGGAGAAGGAGATCTTGGTAGGCCTGTGTAATGATCTTTGCGATTTGTATGGCTATGTCATGGATTTTCTAAGTGGATTTATTTTTAAAAGGAAATGGTATCGTAGCTTTTACTAAGCACTTTGATATTGATACTCAGTAAAGTAGACTCCTCATTGATAAAATGGGAAGATCTGGCAGGCATCTACATTTAGTAAGTCATTGGATTAATACTTTCATATTCAATGAGAAGCATTCATTTTTTAGTTTTAATACATCATAGGCAATATTTCAAGCATATTTACATTGATAAATTTACATTATAGTTGTACAAAATTTCATATAACTCAATTTGTATGGAGGGCTAGACAATGCCCAAATTTTAATGTGGATGTGGTTGGTGTGGTGCTGAAATACTAATTTTTGGGTTTATCACCTTGGTTGGTATTGTAAGTCATATTTTGACTCTACCATCTTGTGATGGAGTCTACCATGATGAGATACTGGCAAAGCTGGTGTTGCCTTTGTTTTTTGGTGAAATAAGAAGACACTGGGAATCTATGGTTAGCTTGATTTCTAGATGTGAAACATTTTTCTCAAGGGGCAGAGGTAGACAATATAAAGTTGATACTTCCATCATGTGTATTATCATATATGTTTAATTTAATGTATTCATTATGTGTACTCGATTGTAAAGTTCTAAAATTGAAATCAACAGCCTTTTCACCGCTGAAGAACTCCTTTGTCGGAAATATGAACAAGGCTATGTTAGAGATGGAATGAGAGGGCTTTTACTAGCTATTTCACCTCTAAAGAGAGGATGAGAACCGAATGCTTCCTGGCCCTTTCTCAGAATTTTCCTATAGCTATGCAAATATTTCTTCCTTCAGGAAGATCTTGCTCAAAGGATGAGCTACAGCAACATCTGAACTCTAACAAGCAGCAGTAACAATGAAATACATTTACTCATGAAATGTGACAAGAGTGCAAAACTGATATATAATCTATAGAAGCAAATGATATACAAAATCCTTGAGGAAAGGACCTCTCAAGGTGGGCTCAAATCAGTCTCAAGGGAAAATGTACATAAAATGAAGAAACACTCTGCTACACAACCCAGCAACTCTATAACTGCGCAGTCTCTAAGGGAAAATTACTACAGACTGAAATATACAAGATGATATGACATTACGAGCTCAAATAAAGATAGGGGAGCGAGATCTCAACCCTAGAAAACAATACAATCACAATCCTCCAAGGGATTGGCTAAAATACATAAAATAGGAAAATTCCGGAGTTGCAGTGTAGTTGCTGCAACTCAAATAGAATACAATGTAGGAGAAGGAAGTAGATGGTGCAATAAACAATGATACCTCCTCCAATGATCTCCAAAGTGAAGGGGCTCATCCCCTTACTGAAAATTGGACTCTCTAGTGCACAAAATGGACCCTTTGTACATGCCACCTCTGAAGATAATGTTGTAAGGGAAGGAGACTACACTGGGCATGAGAAGAAACATATGGCCCTATGCCAAATCTATAATATGAGCTCCAGAAATCTCCTTTGCTAATATCCTAGAGAAAGATAGGGCTCCTCCTCTACAAAACAGCTCCGGAAATGAGTGATGATGGTCCCTCACTGTAACACCAACAACTCCAGCATTTCTACCCAACAGAATAATGCAGTAGTTGAAGATGAATGCTTTGGCCTCAAGCCAATATGTGATGAAGATGAAGAACAACTCTCCAAGGCCTCCCAAGGAAGAGGAGGAAACTCCTAAACATGAATCCCTCTTGTGCTAAGCAACACAAGCTATCTGAGTTGAACAACTGAAGAGAGAAAACCGAATTCTCAAGCATAATGAACAATGGCTCTCCTTCACCTTTTTATGCAAGGAATGCTTCCTTTCCATGGACCCCACTCACATTAGGGTTTCTCTCATTTCAAATTTCCCTCCATCCAACTATACAGTCTTCTTGTGCAAGCTTCCCCTCTTGGGTACGTTGTTGACTTGGGTCATCCATGGTCTAGTTAACTTGCTTTTAGCCCTTTTCACAGTAGGGAATGCCAAATTTAGCCACTTCAGTGACTCTTTGCACCTTAGGAGAGTTTATTTTGCTGCTACATGAGCTCCCTTACCCATTTTATTCCTTTTATTATCATAAAAGAAAAATTAATGTTCCAATTACCTTGTTGCAAAATTTGGAACATTACAGTCCTCCCCTCCCAAAACTTGCTTGACCTCAAGCAAGAGCAAGGATGGATTGAAAAAAGTCCTCCACTCAAGGCATGGAGTCTGAAATATCCTCATGTAGATCCTCCATCCCCAAGAAATCAACCAAGCAAAATGAGTTACTCTCCAACTGATCAACTCCTGAAAATCATCTTCCACCTTGGGCTCTTGTAGAATAGGTGGGCTGAAATGTTGAACATGGTAAGCTTCATAGCCTACCCCACACTTTCCTCTTCTCCACTTATGATAAGTGTGGAGTGAAAGCTAAACTTGGGCTGCAATAATGTTGCCTTCAAGAGGCAAGATGAATTATAGATCTCCAAGGATCTCTCCTCCAATGCTGCAAGTCAAGCTGGCCCAAATCATCTCATATGTGATGATTTGGATTTCATCATCATATGGCATCCAAACAATTATATGGTTCACCTCATGGAAAAACAAATGGCTGAACATGGTGACCATATTGTCTCTCATACTCCCCTTGGAGCATGTGCTGCAAAAATAATGGAGGTCTTCTCTCCCAAAGGGCACATCCACCCCATGAGTATTTCCCTCCTCATGATTCATATGAGGTTGCTGCTGAAATATGGCTGAAATGAAATGGTCTTCAAAAGTGACCCAAGCCACCCCATCAATCATACAAACCATGAAGTGCCTCCTTCAAAAATTCAAACTCTCCAAATTGCTCCTCCCACATGAAGGAAAGAGATGAAGCTTGGCAATCATGGGCTGCCCATTGTTTCTCCTAAAACATACAACATGAAAATTAGGTAGAATCACACTCCCAATGGGAATATTCAATTCATTTCCCACTTTCCAAACAAAGCGCCCCATGTCAAAAGAGAAATCTGCAATGCATGGAAGCAAGAACAAATAGAAGCAAGCTGTCACCTGACAACCGGAAAGTGGATCATTGTTCCGCTCATGGAACCTATGCAGGGCATCATTGGCCTGCCTCAAAATAGAAAGTAAAAAGTGTATTTTCAGCCACTTGTTTTCTACCACATTCATCCTACAAGATGTGATCATGAAAGCATACTTTGGTGCCAAAGGTGCACACCAAAACTCATGTGGCTTTCCCCCACAATCCACTGCTAAAATAGCCATCATTTTTGCTGCAATGAACCATAAGTACAAAAAAACACAATGTGCAAGAAGGAAGGATCCCTCTTGATCTGATATGCTGCTCATAAAGATAAGAGAGTGCAAGGCATGAAACAAATAGTTACCTCCCTCATCATGTACTTTTCCCTTTGAGCTGAAATGGCTCAAGTGAAAAGTCCCCCTTACTGCAACATAGTAGGGGAGTGGTTGTGCCAACCATCTCATAATATCTTGGGCTATGCATCTAGCCATATGTTGATATACATCCATTAGAAATCCCTCCCAAGTGGACTCCTCCATCATTGGATAGTATGCATGAGAATGCATGGAAGAAGAATCCAAAGTTGCTGCATGTAGGTGTCTCCTCTTGTGCTTATGAGCCCAAGCCAAGAATATCAAAACATAGCAAGGGATGATGCCATCCATTACTTCCTAATCCTCCTCTCCTACATGCCTCCAAGATACATCACTTGTGAAGTGTTTTGAAAGACACTCCAGCAAGTAATCCAAGCTCTCAAGTGACAGTGTTGCTAGCCTTTGGAGTAGGGCCACTGTCATCTCAAAGCTCCCCTCTTTGACATGAATCTTGCCAAAGACTCATCCCATCATGTTGTTGCAAATGTAGATCCCCTCCCCTAAAGAAGGTGATGCTTGTTCGTCCAAGATCAAAGAATAATCCCCTTGCACCATGCTAGTTCCTCCTCTTGCTCCCGCAACATCCAAACCAAATCTGAGCAACAAGAATATTTGTTGTTCCTCCATACTCCCACCATACCAAATATGAAATGGGAACATAATGAGTGGTAAAGAAAGTGCCATCCCATCATGATGCATCCATGCTCTCCTTTTCTCCATCGTGTAAGTATACTACTCTCCTCCTTTCCTCTTCAAACCCCATGAAAAGGAATAGGTCACATGTTGTCAAACTCTCTCAAGAGAAACCAACGCAGCATGGCTTCTTGCTGCCCTATATCATAGATCTGCAAGAGGCTCACCATCCTCTTACCTCCCATCCATATCCACTCAGCTCCTAGTGGATGCTTCCCATATTTCTGCAACTTGGTACCTCTCCCACAAGAGCTACCATTATCCCAAAATAGGTTTTCACTTTTGCATTTCATGGGACATTGAAATGCAATATCCTCCATGACAAAATTTCGAAACCCCAACCTCACATTTGATACATGGCTCATCAATGGTGCATGATGATCAGGGTTTCTTTCCTCATGGTCGCACAACGTAGTAAAAGTATCCTTCTCTAGACAATCAACTTTCCATGGTATTCAATCCCTCATGGCATGTATTGAATCAACCGGAAATGAAAACTCATGCATACCTTGGTAAAGTTTGTAAGAATCAAAAGTTTCTTTCCTCAAGTGTGTTGGCTGCCTCCATAGCTGAAGATGAAGGGTGCCCCTTCATGTCTATAACAGTGTTGGTATGTGCCTCTTCAGCTAGTGGTGAGGGCTCCTCCCTCCTTTGGCAAAATCTTCTGATCAATGTCTGAGAAAAATCATCAAGAGTAGAAATCCTTGCATGCCTCCCATGGCTGAACCACCAAATATTTTCCTCTCCCTCAATGTGTAGTGCTACAGTTGCTATAGCCTCTTTGTCTACTACAGGATGTAGCAGGAAGAAAGCCTCTAGCTTCTTTACCCAATCTTCTGCTACACATGTGGGCTACCCATCAAAAGTAGACAATAGGAATCTATTGCCTTTCATCCTCCCATGACTGTGGGGTCTTCTTTCCTCTTTCTGTTGAAAAAAGTGTGAAAATGATAGAGTCTCTTGGAAGACTCTAGATTTTGCTCCATATTCAGCAAGATAATCACTTAGAATTTTGAATTCCAAGTGCTCTTCATGCTTCTGCTTTACTTCTCTGTGAAAATAGGAAGTGCATGTTCCTTCCTCTTCTCCTTTTTTTGTCTCCTCAACCTCCTTGGAGAGGTTGTTGCTAGATCTGAAAATTGATGAGATTAATCGCATCCTCTGCATCATCTTGACCTATTCTTCTCTCAAATTCTAACTTCACACGCTGACCAAGTTCGAAGCTCTAATACCACTGTAAAGTTTCGAAATGGAAATCAGCAGCTTTTTCGCCGCTGAAGAACTCCTTTGTCAGAAATATGAACAAGGCTATGTCAGATATGGACTGAGAGGGATTTTACCAGTTATTTCACCTCTAAAGAGAGGATGAGAACCGGAGGCTTCCTGGCCCTTTCTCAGACTCTACCTATGGCTATGCAAATATTTCTTCCTTCAGAAAGATATTGCTCAAAGGATAAGCTACAGCAACATCTAAACTCTATCAAACAGTAAAAAAAATGAAATACATTTACTCATGAAATGTGAGAAGAGTGAAAAACTAATATATAATCTGTAGCAGCAAATGATATACAAAATCCTTGAGGAAAGGACCTCTAAGGTGGGCTCAAATTAGCCTCAAGGGAAAATGTACATAAAATGAAGAAACACTCTGCTACACAACCCAACAAATCTATAACTGCGCAGTCTCTAAGGGAAAATAACTGCAAACTGAAATGTACAAGATGATATGACATTACAAGTTCAAATAAAGATAGGGGAGCAAGATATCAACCCTAGAAAAAAATACAATCACAATCCTCCAAGGGATTGGATAAAATACATAAAATAGGAAAATGCCAGAGTTACAGTATAGCTGCTGCAACTCAAATAGAATAAAATGTAGGATAAGGAAGTAGATGCTGCAATAAACAATGATACCTCCTCCAATGATCTCCAAAGAGAAGGGGCTGATCCCCTTACTGAAGATTCCACTCTCTAGTGCACAAAATCAACCCTTTGTGCATGCCACCTCTGAAGATAACACTGTAAGGAAAGGAGAATACATTGGGCATGAGAAGAAACATATGGCCCAATGCCAAATCTACAATATGAGCTCCATAAATCTCCTTTGCTGATATCCTAGAGAAAGAGGGGGGTCCTCCTCTACAAGATAGCTCCAGAAATGAGTGATGATGGTCCCTCACTGCAACACCAACAACTCCAGCATTTCTGCCCAACAGAATAACGCAGTAGCTGAAGATGAATGCTTTGGCCTCAAGCCAAGATGTGAGGAAGATGAATAAAAGCTCCTCCAAGGCCTCCGAAGGAAGAGGAGGAAACTCCTAACTAGGAATCCCTCTTATGCTAAGCAGCACAAGCTATCTCAGTTGAACAACTGAAGAGAGCAAATCGAATTCTCAAGCATAACGAACAATGGCTCTCCTTCACCTTTTTATGCACGGAATTCTTCCTTGCCATGGACCCCACTCACATTAGGGTTTCTCTCATTTCAAATTTCCCTCCATCCAACTACGCAATCTTCTTGTGCAAGCTTCCCCTCTTGGGTACGTTGTTCACTTGGGTCAACCATGTTCTAATTAACTTGCTTTTAGCCCTTTTCACACTAGGGAATGTCAAATTTAGCCACTTAAGTGACTCTTTTCACCTTAGGAGAGTTTATTTTGCTGCTACATGGGCTCCCTTACCCATTTTATTCCTTTTATTATCATAAAATAAAAATTAATGTTCCAATTACCTTGTTGCAAAATTTGGAATATTACATCGATTCTATTGTTTTATTTGTTTTTCAGCTCACAATTCTATTCAAGGTGTATGTTGTATTGTTTTTCATCTACTTGTAGTTACATGGAAAGCACTAAATTGCATACTAAATTCTAGCAATGTAATCATGATATTAAAAATAATTCTCCAAGGTGCATTGCTATCGATAGATGTGTGATGCTTATGAAATAGGGGGTGAGGGGATGTTAGGGGACCAGGGTATACATATGAAATTTATATACCCAAAAAAATTTAGAAATTAAAAACTCAACTATAATGTATTTCCATTCAATATTTCATCAGTACACAATTTCAATTTGACATTCATGATTAAGAATTGAAAATTACCACTCAAACATTAAATAATCACATGGCCTACAATGATTATAAAAACAATAAACTTCATCCTTGAAATTTATAGTTCCCTCGTGTTAAACCAACTACTTATAAAAATCATCTAATGACATTTTCAAAAATGGAATAGGAAAAGCAACATAGCTATTTTTTCAAGAGAATTTTATAGTTTTTCCATGTCCTATAGTATAATGGTTAGTGTAAGGCACTGCACTAGTGTTGACACAAACTGTTGACTCTCATCAACACACATAGATCCACCAGGCTAATATCTTTCAGGTGTGATTCCCACCCTTTACTGACGGACCCTATAGTTTGTGCCATAGGCTACAACATTCATTTTTAAAAGTGTTGTGATTTTTATACATTTACGTCTTAAGTTGCAAGAAATGTATTGCAGGTGAATGATTTAATATGACAGGAGGAATCAGTTTCTCACTTTCATTGATAAAACCTTCCAAACAATATTTGCATGCAAGCACGAGCCCTATGAATTCGTGAGACCCTCTCTTGGCCCGCCCTGAGGGACTTTCTAGGCTCGAGTTGCAACCTGCCTGTGCGGCCTCCTACTGCGAAATGGAAATGGATCCTCTTCCAAAAACTTTTCCCCCTGATCACAATGAAAATGTAGAAGCATTTGCATCTTTGATATCTACCATTGGCCCTTCAAGATCCAGACCCTGAGTCTTAAATTTTGTGAAGAAACTTGAAGAAATCCCTAAGATCACTCTTCCTTCATCTATTCCCCATACGGAAGCTCTGTCTCTCTCTGAATGGGGCTTGGTCAACCAGTTCATAGGTATCTAGCCTTCTACTCACTTGGTCCAGAAATGGGTAGAGAGGAACTGGTCCTCCTCAATAAACGGGAAAATATTCATAAGATTCTGTGGAAGAGGGTATTACACTTTTCAGTTTGAAACAAAGGTATATTGAGATCTAAAATTCAGAAATGATCCATACTTCATGGACATGTGAGGCCTTTATTTAAATAGATGGAATCCTCATTTTGATCCTGAACTGGATGTTCCAAACGTTGTGTTGGTTTGGGTCAGACTCCCCGATCTTTCCCTTCACTACTAGGGTGATGAGTTTGTCGATGCAGAAGTATATTTATAGATACAAGAAAAAGGATAAAATGCATGCTTGTGCGAGGATATGCGTCGAATTTGAACTAGGGAAAGGCTTACCAGAGGTAGTGAATATCAAAGTAGATCATTGGATGCACATGCAACAACTGGACTACGAGCGTATACCATTCAAATGCAAGGTATGTCATGAATATAATCATTTTACAAATATATCTCCGAAAAGATAATAAAGTGAAGACATAGAAGCTTTGGAAGAAAAATTTGAACAAGTTAAAAATGAAAAAACAACAAACAAACAACCTCACCCCTCCTCAAATCAACTTCTTGCTCCCCCTCTTTCTGCACCTCCTCCCTCTTCTTCCCCTACCAATCCTCCTATCAATACCTCATCCTTCATAAAACCCAATCCTTTGGACCCCTCGAAGAACCTCCCATTCCTCCCTCCTCTCCCCCTTCTTCCCCTCATTTTATTCCACCCCCAATTGTCCCCCCTTCCGCACCTATTATCCCTTGAAGCCCTCCCCCTCCTTTAGTTGACAAAATATTGACAAGAAACTAGTCAAAAGAATATTTACACACCTTAGGACACCAAAATAAATCAGGAATATATACTAACAAATAATTGAGAGATGAAGCGGTAGAAAAAGAAATGACATTAGGTACGTGACCACCCATGGACTCATTTGGGAAAAGAACTGAGAATAATGAGAAAAACCAACACCAGCAAAGAGGGAAAGGTCACTCAGCCTCCCACCAAAATAAATAATGATTCTAGTCTCCTGGAATTGTTGTGGTTTGGGGACATCACATAAAGTAAATGCATAAAAAGATATTTTATTAAGGGAAACCCCAGATATTCTACTGCTACAGGAGACTAGACCTAGTTGTCAAGATTCTAATAAAAATTATTAAAAGCTTAAAAAACTATGATAGAATAGCTCAAGAAGAAATAGGGGCCTTAGGGGTTATCTGTACCTTATGGAGAAAAGGAAAATGGGAGCTACTCCAGCAAAGAAAGGAACAATATTGGATCAGAACATATCTAAACGGGGCAACCACCAATGAGAAATATTGTATAGTAAACATATGCGCCCCCAACCACTTCAGGGAAAAAGAAAAATGCTGGAACACTGTTAAAGAGACATTAAATGATATCCAAAATAGAAATATAATTTTGAGCGGTGACCATAATCTAGTCCTAAATGTGGATGAGAAAATTGGCGGAGTTTATCATTTCGATCCCTTAAGATATGCCATCGAAAAAATAATGGAAAAATTCAAGCTAATACACATTACTCCCAACAATGGCAAGTACACATGGAGCAATAAGAGGCTAGGAAGCAACAATATAAAGGAAATATTAGACCGTATTCTAGTTCAGGACAACATCATCTTAAAACACAACTCAGTGAGGTCACAAACTATTCACACAACAGCCTCAGACCACCAGCCAGTGATAATCTCCGTTGGGTTGCTGGAAAATCAAGGCCTGATTCCATTTAGATATTTGTCCAACATGAAACAAAAACGAGGATTTTAAAAAACTAATTGTTGAAGTATGGTCCCAAAGAGTCACTGGATCTCCCTATTATGGGTGGGAAACCAAATTGAAAAATTTGAAAAGAAAAACTGAAAATATGGGCCAAATAAAATGAAAAAAATAACACAAAAAAGAAAGGCTGAGTTATTAAAAAAATGGAGGCACTCCAAGAGGCTATGGAAAATGAGGAGGAAACCAAAGAAATCCATCTACACGAAAAGGCCCTCTATTGGGAAATTTACAGAGAAAATTGGATAGAAGAGGAAGTGGGGAGATTAAAATCTAGAAGTCTATGGTTAAAAGTAAGGGATAAGAATACATAAATTTTCCACAATTCTATGAAAATTAGAAGGGCCAGAAATCAGATTGAGAAAATCCAAATAGAGGGAAAGGAAATTAGAGGCTCTACAAAATTTAAAAAAAAAGCTCATATTCATTTTAAAAACCTCCTAACAGAGAATGGAGAAAGTGCAGATTTTGAATCCTTCCTGCAACATGTTCCTAATAAGATAAGTGTTGTTCAAAACACGAAACTTATGCAAGAAGCAGGAGAAGAGGAAATCGAGGCAGTTGTTTGGAGTCTTCACCCAGACAAAGCTCTGGGCTCGAATGGCTTATCAATTTCCTTCTACAGGCACCACTGGCATAAAATCAAAAGAGATTTAATTAGAATGATAAGGAATGTGTTTTTGAAAAAAAATTTGGTGGTTTTACTAAACCATCCTATCTAGCTCTAATTCCAAAGGATGCAAGGCCTTCCACTTTCACCCAATTACAACCTATTTCCTTTTGCAACTCTTCTTATAAAATAAGAACAGATATCATAGCTAATCGAATTAGTAAAATTCTTCCGAGATAATTCGCCCTGAGATTATCTCACAAAACCAAGGTGGTTTCATCCCAAATAGGTAGATCCTTGACAACGTACTAATTGTCCTGGAAGCCTTTCACTCAAGTATGTTGAAAAAAGAGCATGGAATCATCATAAAGTTGGATATGGCCAATGACTATGATTGAGTTATCCTACCCTACCTTACTATTTTCCTAAATAAATTTGGCTTCCTAAATGATATCATCAATGTAATCAGTGCTTGCATTATGGGACCTTGGATAAACCCTTTGATCAATGGAAGGCCCAGTGAATTATTTCAAAGCTCCATAGGGTTGAGGGAAGGATGTCCCCTCTCACCATTTTTATATATAATAATTGCAGATACTTTAAGAAGGGCTTTGGAAAAGAGCAGGAGAGAAAGAACTCTAACTGGTCTCCACATATCTCACGGAGTAAAAAGAATTAACCACTCCTTGTTTGCAGATGACACTCTGTTGATGGGTGGGGCCTCATGCATTATAGCTAGAATGTTCAAATAAGTTTTAGATAAATTCATGGAGGCATCAAGAGGTCTCCTAAAAAAATTAAAATCTAAAATATACAGCTAGAATTCTCCCTCTTGCATTATGCAAAGAATATCATAGGTTTTAGAGATTCCCATACAAGAAAACTGGAGCCACTTCTTCTATCTCGGACTCCCCATATCAAAGGAAAACCTGAAGGCTGACCTATGGAGAAACAAAACTAAAAATATTAAGGAAAAAATCCAAAGCAAGGGAATGCAGTAATTGGACATAACGGGCAAGGTGATTCTAGTCAAATCCATGCTCTCTGTACTGCCAATTTACCAATATGCATCTATTCTAGCATCAGCCAACATTCATAAAAAACAGAGATAATAATAAGGGGATTTCTATGGCAGGGAGGGAAAAATGAGACCAAAAAATTCAACTTGGTTAAATGGGAACAACTAATTCTGCTCTATGAGAAGGGAGGATTATCAATAAGGTTGCCTGGAATCATGAATGCATCTCTTAGGGAAAAAAATGTTTGGAGACTGATCACTGGAAAGGATACGTGGAAAAAACAAATTCTGACCTCCAAATATATGAACTATCATAGAACTCTTATGTTGGAAGAAAATCTTGCTATGAGACCTTGCTCCCAAGTCTGGAAGCTTATCAAAAACGTTTTACCAACCATCACCGAGCACACCTCAAAGCTCCCTATAAATGGAAAAAGTATCATGGTTTGGGAAGATAGAATCACGGAGAAAGAGTCATTATCATCCTACCCAAGCCTCCTAGATTTAAGAATATGGATGTGTACTAAGGAGCTATCCACCCTGCATTCTCTCTCACGCTAGAAAAACAGAAATTGGAATGATTGGAAGATACCCAATTTTCCCCCAAACTTAAAAGCACAATGGGACCTCTTAGTTCTATGTCTTAAAGGAGCATCCCCAACTAGGCTGGAATCCAAAAACACCTTTATTTAGGATTCGAGTGGGAGAGCTTAGTGAGCTAAATCTTGGTATATCACTCTCCAGGCATAGCAAAATGAATAAAATTAGGTTCCATGGATATCAATATGGAAAGCAGAAAGCCTCCCCAAATACAAGATCTTCTACTGGACTCTTCTAAGAGGAATAATTCTCACTGCAGATAACCTCAAAATAAAAAGGTTCACCGGGACATCAAGGTGCTCCATGTGCCTAATTAAAGAACAATCCATCCAACGCCTCTCCTTGGACTACTCCTTCGCAAGAGAGTATTGGAAGTAGCTTATAAGCCCTCGGGATATGGAACTCAACTTCTAAAAAAACTTTCATGGTTTCTTCACTGAATGGAATAAAAAATAAACGTATTCTATGAAGAATAAGCACACCATCAAAAGGTTTTTGGAAAGCCTTCCATCCTTTCTCTGTTGGAATATTTAGCTATCTAGAAATCAACATACCTTCAAAGGTCAACCTCCAAATATAGGAAGAGTTTTTTCAAATACATGGGGCCTTACTTCAAAATTCCTAAACATGAAAGGATTAAAAGTAATAGACAACAACCTCCTTCAACAAGAAGAAAGGAAGTAGATCGGCCTTGCAACAGTTAGAAGCAACTGGACAATCAACCCCAATACTAGAACACCCACAAAAAACTGGAAAATTAGACTAAATAAGGATGATTTTATATTATGGAAGGAAACTTTGAATAGGAACTGTCTCTTCTTCGATGGTGCTTCAAAAAATAACCCGGGAAGAGCCTGAGTTGGCAGAATTCTATTAGATCTGCGGGGAATCAACTCTATTACTTATGAATGGGGATTTTGGGGAACCTAAAATAATAGGGTTGGGGCATATGGTTTACTAATGGGTAGCAAGATTCTCAAAAATAAGGAAATTAAGGATCCAATAATAATTGGAGAGTCAACCATTATTATTGAGGCCATGATCAGCAAAAGAACACCTCCAAATGCAGCAATATGCCAAATTCTAAACAAAATCAGAAAAACTTGGTTGATAAGGAAAATGCTACATTTAAAAACATCTTATGGGAAAATAATGGCACTTTTGATCACCATGCAAATGTGGTAGTAGCCAGACCAAAAGGGGAAACAAGAATTTCTAAAGATGTGTTCTTCACACCCATCCCTTAGTCACCTCAGAACTGTTAAAAATCATGACAAATATTTTCAACAAAGATTTCACTCTAGGAAATATTCCTTATTCAATATGGAGTAATCATATCCCTCTCTACAGGGCATCCCACATGCCTGTCAGGCCATGGATAACTCGTGACATCAATCATCTTATCTTGTGCCCAGTCTGTCTTTATAATATTCTCCTCACCATCGGGCATCTCATTTCCCTCAGAATGACCCTGTTGTTGTTTCTCCATGATGCGATCTTCTTCCCTTCCTCACTCAGGCTAACCCATATTTCTGTCTCCCCCCAACCTTCCTTTTTTTTGTCTGTGGTCCTCTCTGATCAGCACGACCTTTGCCATTCATCTCTTCCCTCTCACCTTCTCTGGCCATGCTCCTCCCATCTTATAAATGAAATATCCCCCCCCCCAGTCCAAACAATAATTTTCTCTTTATCTCTCATCATAGCATGGATACATTATGCATGTGCACTACCTTCTAAGTGCCTCCCCAGTTCTCCCTCAACGCACACACATATATCAATGCGTACACAAATTTCTACACGTAGCCCAAGCTTTGTCCCTCTAAATCTCTACACGCTCAGTTCCGGCCTCCATCTCCTTTCCAAGCCCTCTGCCCTCTCAATGAAGAAAACCTCATCCTTTATCCTTCCCATCTGAATCAATCCCCCCCACACTACAAATCGAAGTATTAATCGAGGAAATCTAATCATTCTTCTAATCAGTGAGAAGGATCATAAGCCACACTTCTTCAAGCACTAAAGAATCACCGCAGTGCCTTCAGCTAGTAGATATAGCCTGGAGGAGAAGCAAAATACAGAGGACCCCATTATTAATCTCAAAACAAAATAAGATCGCTCACCAAAGGACGTGAATCGAGTAGACAAAGCTTCCCAAAATGAGAAATGTGCCACATGTTGAGCCCACAAACTCATTATTGAAAATGTAAGAGATATTCCAAGTCCTGAAGATTGAAGTAATATCTGAAAACTCGTCTTTCAAGAGACAACTTGAGGGACAGAACGTTGAAATCTATTCACTCACTAACAAGTGCAGTCATCTAGAAGAGATAGTCAACTACCTCAAGAGCATAACATTGAATCTGGAGGGAGAAAATTCTAACTATTAGTTCAGCAAGTAGAGATCTCAGGAAGAAAAATCTGTCCACAAATATTAAAATGTACCAGAATTTTTTTGAAACCCTTACTAAGAATGTATTAGTTTTATACGTTATGTTATGTAAATGTATATTTTTTCTTTCACATTTTGTAAGGCAGTATGCCGAAAATGGAGTAGTAAATTCTGGAAATTTCAGAAACATGACTAAAGGTATCGGGGATTGTTTTCCCGCTCTCTTCTCCTTTATTATGCTTCACTCCAACCCATTATGTATCCTGAAAGTGCTCCATTTTCGTTTTGGGAATATATAACACCATAACCTACTTTGTTAAAAAATAAAAATCTGTAGTGCGGGAAATAAAATGGAGAAGGCTAAATCCTAGTACTGGGAGCAGAAAATCAAGAAAATTTAAATAGGACACAAAATGAAATCAATTTAAAAAGCATGATACATTACATTAATTCAATATTTAACAAAAAGAAATGTATAAGATGACTTGATATAGTTTAAAATTTAAATCTATTGTTTTCCTAGTCAATAAGTCAGCAATGCATATAACATATGGATTAGTGCTAAGAAACAATTCATAAGCATATCCCATTTTCTAATCTGGGACTTGCAACTTTTTATATTTTTATTTATTAGAAGATAGACTTGAGGTCCTATTTTTTTGACCTCATACGTTAGATATGATTCTATACGATCTACACTTACACTTCCACTATATCTTGTTTTTGATGCATCTAGAAATTTATTTAACCTATTTATGGTCACTTGTTGGAAATTTATATATACAAGACTAAATTTACAATAGGAAGTGATCAAATTGTAATCCAAGTTCATGGAAGACAATATTAGGACGATGGCTACAATGCAAGTGCACTTTTTTTAAGTAGTTGGAGAATAGAGTAAACATTGAAGTAAGATTTTTAATCTTGTGATTGTTTTGCTATCTTTGTTTGAACTCTAGCTGGTATGAGAGATTAGTAGGAAGAGGATAGAATTCATTCACTGGTATTTGAAAATATTAATGTGTGTGATTCACAGTACATGCCCAAAAGTGCACTTTCTATCTTCATTGTTAGAGTTTGTTACAATTAATCAATTGGGTGTGATTGAATTTTCCCGTTCTTTAATCAATCTTGATCACTCCTTGTTTTCTCATTGAAGTTTTAATTGTGGTTCATCATCCAGAGATGGTTGAACCATTAATATATGGCCAACATAGCACATTACCAACCATTAATATTCGACCAACACGACACATGACCTACATACGCGGCCTCTAAATCATGGTGATCTGTTGTAACACAGACTAGGTTCATTGCCTTGTATTATAATAATTTTTCAAGTCTAGTCTTAATTCTCTACAAAAAGTCCCTAGGGATTCCTTTGAGCTTAATGCTATGAGCTTCTTCCAGAATTTGAAGATTTAGAAGTGTTATTAGAGAATAATTTCTTAGGATACGTTTTGTTGTTACTTGGAACTAGATGTATGTGTTAATGTCCTTTCAAAGTACATTTTTTATTATAATAGAATACAAAAAGGGGGAGAAGGATCAAAGGCACTGCATGAAAATAATTTATTCTGATAATTTTCAAATTACAATTTCGAACCCTCTAAGGCCTGCCAAGCTATAATGGATGGTATTCAAATATATCTTATTAAAATTATGAATAGTAAAATCAGGGCTCTGGCTTTGAAAGGATGAGTAGCTAAAACATGAATGTTAGAAGTAAAAAATTGCATAAAGATACAGTGCCCTATGGTTGATGAATTTTCCTTTAAAATGAGGAGGGAAATCTTGATCTCTCTCTATGTAGCTTGTAAAAAAAAACAAAATGAATAGTGTTGAAAGCAAAAGAACAATTCATAGGAATAAACCCCAGAGAAAGAGATCCTAATTCCTCACTATCGTCAGAGAAACAACAACAACTCTGATATTCATGAAAAGATGAATTATTCAGGCACTAGCACTGGATGTCAACTCCATCTCCATCCCAACAATGATGATTGCAAACCATTCTCCTCATGCTCTGTAATACGAATGATCATAGGGTCGAACCTAGTTTGGGTATTTCAATGTGAACGAACTAAAACAGAGAGAGGATAAAATTTATCCAAAATGTAGTGTAACAATGAAACTAAGCTTCCAAGAAAAGAGCAAAGGATTTGAGGAATAACAATGCACCAATTTATTGAGACAAGTGGTTTATGCAAACCAATATGAATATCACAACCTTTTTGTAGCAGTTCTCTGCGTAGCTTATAAAACAAGAACATTGCTTATAAAACACGAACGTTGGAAAGAAAATTTTGCATACAGTGCCAAGTAATGGAAGAAATGTAGTTTATGAATTTACCTTTTAAAATGCAGTTCGAGGGTAATCTCGGTCTCTTTGTCTGCCCTGTCACTCCCTTCAATCACCCTTCAATAACTGAGGCATACCTATAGCATTACATAAGGAATCCATGGTGTCTCTGAATGCATTCACATTGCTGAGCGAGTTATCGAGGAAAATCAGTGAGTCGTCCAAGAAGATAAGTACATGATCAATAGATATGGGAGAAGTGTACATCCTCTGCCCATTTAATGAAAATGTTCATTAATCCCAAAATGATCATTAATCCCAAAAAATATCCATGACTCCCTCCTCCTGCCTATTTTATGATAATCTTCATTAATCTCGAGAATCTCCATGAATCCCTCCTCCTGCCCATTTTATGAAAATATTCATTTATCCAAAAAATCTTCATGAATCCTTCCTCTCGCCCATTTTATGTCAAAGAAAATTTTAGGTCTAGAATTGATTTTGATACTGTCATATTTCTATTATTAAACTTTTTTTTTATGAAATCGATTAAATTTTTTTCCTATTCTCCATTTTAAGAAAAGTATAACTAATTTTTTAATACTTTCTAAAAATTTAATAATTGTTTTCTTAACATTCTATATTAAAATAAATAAATTATTAACTATTTTTTAATAATACTTTATTTTAAAAAATTAATTGTGTTATAATTTTTTAATACTCTGTTAAAAAAATAATTGTGTGTGGATAATTTATAATTGATGTATTTAATATTGTAAAGTGTAACTCAAAAAAGATTTAAGTTAAGATAAAAAAATATTAATGGAGATGGCGAAAATCCTAACGTGCAACAAACCCTAGTTTGTCGGCGGACTCCATGGGAGCTTGTCTGCACGCAGGACTGGAATGATAGTGAACCAGGGTAGAGGTTATAGGTTTATTTCGATGACGAGATTTTTAGGGGATGGTACTTCCAGAGCGTTGGGAAGTTTTTTTATTACCCGCCATAGCAACAAGACTTATTGGAGCTCAATACTTTATTTTCTAAGGTGGTCTGTTGCAAATGGTCACTGGATTCATTTCCAAATCCTGGCAGTTGTATGCTTTCCAAAAAATTAACAAAAGGTTCTCATTATTACCCTTGTTTTCCTTATAGACCCCAGCAGATACAATGGATGGTCGCAGCAGTTGAGCCATCTCCTCGGAACATACAAGGTTTTCCACAACAAGGATAAGGCACTCTTGGAATGGAGGTGAACACTTTAAACAAAGAGACGATTGAGGAAGAGTGACACCACTCATCCGAAAACTTGGAACCATCTCATATTTAGGCTAGGTTAACACCTCAACAAGCAGGCGGGATGACTAAGGGAGATGAACTTGTAGGAAAAGAACAAGTGGATATGGAGATTGGTGACTCATCACATATGCCTTATCAGAATCCTTCTCGGCAGTTGAGGCAGTTTACTTGGAACCCTTCCCAGTGGAACTGGCCTCTCCAACATATTCTATCACCTCGTCATTGGTTCTCAGACTATAGGAGGAATAAGCCCAAGTCACACTAGGTGTTTTGGGTCAAATAATGGATGATTTGGGGGCTAATGACGTCAACTTGGAGGGGTATTTTGGTTTCAAACATTTATGAATCAATCATGTAGAGGATGAAATAAAACACACAACCAATTTCAGGGATCCCCCTTGTGTGTCGGCATCGAGTTGTTTTGAGGGCATCACTCATTTGGTTCCACCTCCAGAGGACATCAGAATGTTGGACTCAGATGACACACCGGAAGGAGAAGGGCACATCTGAGACAGGAACACCTACAGGACTAGAATTGTCAGACACTGGATGTTAGAGGGAGATCAAGAAGATGTGTAATAGGATTCAACAAAAGGACTATCAAAGCGAGTAACGGGTGGGGTAGAGAAGGGATATTGGGGGCTGGCATCACTATAATTGGAATTGACATGCACATCTACATTATTAATGTTTACGTCCCTTGCCACAATAGGGAGGAATTATGGGACAAGTGGATAGCCACTACCATCATGAATGGGGAAAAAATTATCATGGGAGAATGCTTAAACTTATCCATTGGAATTTTTGAATCTTGGGGGTCAAACGTTGTTCCAGACCCGTTGTCGGTATACTTTGAGCATTTGATTGATGATGCTGACATGTTAGATTTTCCCATGCCCATAAAATTACCTACTTGGTGAAACAAAAGGATTAGGGAGAATTCTCTATCCTCCCTACCCAATGAGAGGAGAAGAGATATAAAATCAAGTTCTAGGGATGTCACACAAAGACCGCATTGGCTAACGTCGACTGCCCAACCAAGGGGACAATATCACAGCTTGTCGACGCATGCCACGAAATGTCGCCTGCCACATTTTGGTCATATCAGGCAGGGATGACCACCTCCGCTACTCCCTAACATATTTCAAGGAGCATGTTTGATTGGGATGCGACACCCAGATAGACGTGCCCTCGACCAATGCCTCAGAAGCAAATTGCATTCAAAAACTCGATGATTCACTAGATTCTGCAATTCACACTAAGTATCATTTTCACTATGTTCTTCATCATAATAATATCTGAGATCTTCGTTGCCAAGAAATTGCACCCCCACGAAAAATGGCTAAAAGACAACCCAATGTACAATGCATTGCAACAAGTAACAAACCCCCTTTCCCCTCGAGACAATTGCACTCCATAACCCACTCACTAAAGGGAGGCTCAAAGAATCTCCTCGAACCACATGCCTTTGCAAAAGGGGGGTAACTACAAGGAATGATGATCAAGAAGGTCTAGGGTGGCCAACCCAAGAGTTCCTGTTACTTTTCATCCTTCTCGAAGACCCAACCACAACAGTTCCCCCCTTTCTCTGTAACGCTGCTGGGGGCCGAAAAGAGGAAGGGAAGGAAAAAAAGAAACATATATGTGTATAACAGAGAAGAAAGATAATGGAAAGCTTAATAAGACAAACAGGAAGAGCTTTCCAAATCTTGTGCCTTTTCAAAAAGGGGAGAATTGTAAAGAACGATGAATGAGAAGGACTAGGGTGGCCACCCCAAAACTCGCACTTATTTTCATCCTTCACGAACATCAAACCACTACAACTCCCCCTTTTTTCTCTATAAAGCTAGGGGTTGGAAGGAGGAAAGTAATAAAAACACAAGAACGAAGGAGAAACAAAATTTTCTACCCATTCAAAGGGGGATGATCAAACAGAGAATAAAATTACTTAGCCCCGCGCCCTTACAAAAGGGAGGGAATCACAAGGAAAAATGATCGGGAAGGACTAGGGTGGCCATCCTAGGAGCTCATATTGCCTTTCATCCTTTTTTAATTCCAATCCTCAACATTTCACCCTTTTCTCCGTAAAGCTACGGGTCAGAAAAAGGAAGGGAAAAAAAGAACGTGAAAAAAGAAAAGAAAATAAAAAGAGAACCAAAACATGGTTGCCAATGGAGAAGATGAGGATCAAACACAAAACATGTTTTCAAGGCCCTATGCCCTCGCAAAAATGGGGGAACTTCACAAATCGATGATCGATAAGGACTAGGGTGGCCACCCCAGGAGCTCGCACTGCTTTTTCATCCTTCAAAAAATGCCAATCCACAACAATTGCCCCTTTTCTCTGTAAATATAGGGACCAAAATGACTAGCAAGGGGAGGATCAAACACAGTACAAGACTTCCAAGCCCCGTGCCCTAGCAAAAACGGGAGAACTGCAAAGAACAACGACAAACGGGGACTAGGGTGGCCACCCCATGAGTTTGCATTGCTTTTCATCCTTCTTAGACATAAATCCACAACAATTCTCAATTTTCTCCATAAATCTAGGGAACAAAAGGGAAGAAGGGAAGAAAATGACATGAAATAAAGGGAAACCAAATATCACCCACATAACACTCATGACAAATTTCCAATTTGGGAGAAAGGGGGGCCAAATTTCAAGAAACTCTAGAAAAACATAGGGCCACCACCAGGCGAGGAAATGTTGGCTTAACCTAAAATAAATAAAACAAGGAACCCAATCAAAGAATCCCACATTTTCACACCCTTCCATGTACATTACTGAACATCATCATTTATATCTACACAGCATAACAATCATCAATCAAACAAACAAGCAGACAATTCACAACATAAACTTGACCACTAGAAAAGTTGAGGCCACAACGAGACAACAGCCCAATGTTACTACTGAAAGGTAAACAACCCCCCAACCCACACAAGGATTCAAAAACCAAATGCACTAATAGAAAACCCACCCTGCTATTGCACCCCTTCGTGTACAAGACACCCAAAGGGCGGAATGGATGGCCTTGGCTTCTAGTCTATTGAGGCCAAGGATCATCTCATACAACTGGAAATGGAGAAATCCAAATTGTTAAGGAAATAGGAGGAAGAGTGGAGACTCAAAAGAAGGGCCATTTAGCTCAAAGCAGGAGATAAGAACAAACCATTCTTCTAGCAATGTGCAAAAGGTAGAAGGAGTATTAATACTATCTGGTAATTGAGGGACCAGGCTAGAAGGGTGTCCAAAATCCATGCTCAACTAGCAGATATGGGTATTAGGAATTTCTCTAATCCCTACAGGGATCTGAGGGCTACAAATGTTTCTGAAATACTTCAGATAGCTAGATCCATGCACAGATTTGTGGAAGCTAGCGATTTCAAAAATTTAAATGCACCAATCTCTTTAGGGGAAGTTGAAGAGGTGTTAAAATGGTTCAAGAAGGACAAGAAACATAGTTCGGATGGCTGGCCCATTGAGTTTTATCTCAATTTATTTGAATACATTGGGAGGGACCTACTCCATGTCATCGAAGAGAGTCGGAATACTGGTCATATATATGATGGTTTCAATGGTACCTTCATAGCCCTCATACCCAAGGTTGACAAGCCCTTATATTTCAATGACTATCGCCCCATATCCTTTCTGAAACTGTATTCACAAGATCATATCTAAGATCATCACCAAGCACATTAAGCCCGTTATATGTCATCACATAGCCAAGGAACAATTTTCCTTCCATATCCAGAGACAAATTCATGAAGATATAGGTACTGCTCAGGAATTCCTGCACTCCATCAAGCTCAAAAGACTCAAGAGCACCATTCTCAATATTGACCTAGCTAAGGCCTTTGATTGTACTTTCTGGACCTACTCACACCTCATTCTTCTTCATATTGGCTTCCCCCCTTCCTTCACCAATTAGATCATGGGTTGTATCACTAATGCCTCCTTCAATATTGTTTTCAATGGAGCAGCTTCTGAATTCTTTCATGCAAGTATAGGGCTTTGTCAAGGTTGCCCACTCTCCCCTTTTCTATTTTTATTAATTATGGAAGGATTGTCAAATTTTTTGGCAAAGGTTAAGGAGGAAGATAATATTGAAGGTGTAAAATTATCTAAATTCATTCAACTGGCCCATCTCTTATTCGTGGATGATGTTCTTATTTTTCTTTATGGAACATGTGATGACAACACCAGCTTCATGAAGATTCTAGAAAGTTTTTGTAAGGCTACTAGTTTGGACCCCAATCATAGTAAATATACTATCACTTTTCTAAATTTCACAAAACAAGATTGCAGGCATGCACTTTGCCTTTTTAATTTTGGTCGTAGGGATTTAGAGGAAGGCATCAAATATATCAGTTTATTTCTAAAGCCAAATGACTACCGCATCATCGATTGGAACTGGTTAATTTCCAAATATGAATGACGGGTTAACATTTGGAAACAGAGATGGCTTTCCAAAGCTGGGAGACTAGTTCTTATAAAATCAATACTGGAGGTAATTCATGTTTATTAGATGGTATTGGCTTGGATCCCCAAAGGTGTGACCACTAGAATTCAAAAAATCTGTAGAATATTCCTTTGGAGGGGTAAGAAAGATGAATTTTTTTTTGTTTGGATCAGATGGAAGAATATTTCCAAGCCCAAAAGATGGGGGGGTTGGAAGCTAAAAGAATTTAACCTATTTGCACAACATTGGCAGAACAAATGTGGTGGCTCTTAATCAATGCCAACAATATTTGGTAAGAGGTCACCTATTTCAAGTATATTGCACCTCTAACCACCCTTGATTGGATCAGAGGACCCACCTCATACACTCCTGGATCATCCATTATCTGGTGTTCCATCACCAAATCCATCCACATCATCAAAAAAGGCCTTTCTTGGAGCATTGGATCTGGGGAAAATGTAAATATCGGGGTGGATACATGGTATGGTTGTGGTTAGGCATACCAATTACCACTGGCCATCATACAACACTTATCATTAGCTGGAATCCACACCATCTCTCAAATTTCTCACAATATCAATTCATCTTGGATCTCACATGCATGGAAATTGAGGGAGGATGAACCTTTATTAGCCTTATCTCCGAGGGGAAGATATTCTCCAAAGGAGGGGTATGTCTCACTATGTGAATTACATGAACCTCAAAACAAACAGTGATGGTGGAGACACCTCTAGAAATTGAAGGCTCCAACAAAAGCGAAACCCTTCATGTGGTGCATACTCACCAACTATGCCCAAATGGAGGAAAACCTCATCAGGGGATCTATACATGGTCTCTCACAATTTTCTCTACAAATGACAAGTTGAGGACGTTGAACACCTCTTCCTCACTTTCCCTGCTAGCAAGCACATCTAGCACATTACTTCGACCGCACTGGACATAACAAAACAATGGAATGGAAGCTCTATATCTGAGGCCTGGTCTAACTGGTGGCAATCAACACACTTTCCAAAAGAAAAAAACCTCCCCCTCTTGATCTACGCATAGATGATTATGTTGCTGATACAACATGTAATTTTCTCCCATAATTAAAATTACAAATTTTTTCCTTCGAAAAATAAATAAATAATAATAATATATAATAATATATAATATATATTTGTTTGTAAATATTATCTTGTACTCATAGAAGATAGGGTAAAAAATGTCACTATCATGATTTACTAAACCCATTTTTTCAACATTGAGGGGATGCTATTTACTAAGCTCATTTCTTCAACACTGAGCAGAATCGAAGTTTCGATAACCTCAAAATTCAAGTTTTTGATTTCCCCTTTTCAAAATAAAGTAAAACAATAGGATCAATACCCAAGAAATGGCTATTAATGATTAGACGTTTCTGTTGAATTTTATATGCCAATTTTTGTTTTTCCACAATACCTTTAAATTTCACTCTAGTGCTAAGATTGAGTCGTGTGGAACGTTTTGTGGTTTTAGAATAAAACATTGATTCAAATGATCATCAGGAAGAGGTAGTAGTCATTAACGCTCTATCTCTAAACACCATTCATGCAAAATCTTATGTGCCTATGACTACCATCCATGAAAACTCTTCTCCTCATTCGTGAGTCATCATTTTGGACTAAAATTTCCACTAAGAAAGAAGTTTTAGTCTTTGAATTTGGAAGGAATTTACCTTGTCTAGTGATATTATTTTATTTTGTAAATTTTGCAAGAGCTTACTCCTTGTCTCATATATTACCTTTAATGTACCTTTTTGTATGTCTATTGTCCATAGTCCTCCAAATAAACTGTAAGGTAAATATTTTTTGTAAAGTTTTCTAATGGTAGTTTCTGCTATGTTTATGGTATTACTGGTGGAAGCATGATCCTCCAAGTCAGATGATGAAATGAAGGGCTCCCAATGTAGTATCTTATGTACTAATTTTTTTCTATCAATAGAAATACATTGACAAAGTTTACAACAAAAAAAAAGAAAACTTCTTTCACTCTAGTAGTGTTATGTCTTTTTTTACTATAAATGTTATGACTCACCTAACCTTTCATCCTTTAATTTGAAACTTTTGGATATGTGGTGGTCTACTATTGATGAAAAACCAGATGGAGACTATTTTTCTAGCATTTTGGGGCTCATGTCAAGGTACATAACACTAACATAATTTTCCATGTCACTGGTCCTATCAGTGCCCATGTCAAGTGTTAGGTTGATTGGTGTAGTAATTTGTATATTTTTTCATCGACCTTGTAAATGTTATGACTTACCTAACCTTTCATCCTTTAATTTACAGCTTTTGGTGAACTAATAGGGATACACAACAAATTGGTAGCACAAATTAAGCTTTCCTGCATCCAAAATAAAAACATATTTGAAACAATGTCTATCTTCAAACCTCATCCATCATTAATAAAGAAAATAGAAACAACAGAAAATCATAAAATTTGCGAGTGTACTGACAGTTATGTACAAAACTGGGTAGAAAAAAGTCATATTTCCTTTATGGATGACACCTATTCGATGAAATATGGGTTGATATGGAATCCTGATGTATGACAAACCAACCTCTAAAATATTTTACAGCTGGCAGCTCAAAAACGCACGTGAAACTCAGTAGGCGAGGAATGCGCAACACTTGCACAACACCTATGAAACACACTTTTTTTTGGGTATATCTCCCTAACTATAACATATTTTTTTTTGGTATATCTCCATGTATTCATTATATAAAAAAAATATCAGTGTAATAGGTAGTTGCATACAAAACATGTTCGATCAATGGAGAGGATCAACACAAACTGGAAAAGTATAAGCATCATGGTTGTTTACATCCTTTCAAAAAATGATACAAGGAAAATTTCCTAATATAATTGCCTTCATCCACAAGAAAAAAAAATTTGAAATAGTGTGTATCTTCGAACCTCATCCATCCTCAGTAAATAAAATATAAACAATAGAAAATCGTAAACGCTATTGGTGAATTATCAGTGCTACGCAGCAAAGGTAGCACAAAGTCATCTTTCCTTTATGGGTGAAACATGTTCGATGAAAGATGGGTTGATATGGCATCCCGATGTATGAAAAACTAACCTCTAAAATCTATGACAGCTGGTAGCTCCAAAACATGTGCGAAACTCAGTAAGAAAGGACTGCACAACAACTGCGCAAAAAACTTTTTTTTGGGTATATCTCCCAAACCGTAACATATTTTTTTTGGTTATATCTCCCTTTATTCATTATATAGGAGAAAATCATAGTGTAAGAGGAAGTTTCACACAAAACATGTTCAATCTATGGAGAGGATAAACACAATCTGGAAAAGTATAAACATCATGGTTTTTTACATCCTTTTAAAAAATCATAAAAGGGAAATTTCCTAGGATACTTACCTTCATCCTAAGGAAAAAAATATTTGAAATAGTGTGTATCTTCAAACCTCATCCATCCACAGTAAATAAAATATAAGCAATAGAAAATCATAAAATTTTCCACTGAAATAACAATGATGTGCAACAACTAGCTAGCACAAAGTCATATTTCCTTTATGGCTAACACTTGTTCGATGAAATATGGGTTGATATGGAATCCTCATGTATGACAAACTAATTTCTAAAATCTTTGACAACTGGAAGCTCTAAAACTTGCATGAAACTCAGTAGGCAAGGACTGCGCAACACACTTTGTTTTGGGTATATATCCCAAACCGTAATATATTATTTTTGGGTATATATATCCCTTTATTCATTTTATAGGAAAAATATCAGTGTAATAGGAAGTTCCATAGAAAACATGTTCGATCCATGGAGAGGATCAACAGAAACTGGAAAATTATAAACATCATGGTTGTTTACATCCTTTCAAAAAATTATAAAAGGAAAATTTCCTAAGATACTTGCTTTCATCCAAAAGAAAAATATATTTGAAATAGTGAGTATCTTCAAACCTCATCCATCCTCACTAAAGAAAATAGAAACAACATAAAATCATAAAATATGCCAGTGAACTAACAATGTTGTGCAACAACTAGGTAGAAAAAAGTCATCTTTCCTTTATGGTTGACACTTCTTCGATGAAAGATGGGTTGAGATGGCATTCAGGCATATGAAAAACCAACCTCTAAAATCTATGAGAGCTTCCAGCTCCAAAACATGCATGAAACTCAGTAGGCAAGGACTACAGAACACACTTTGTTTTGGGTATATCTCCCAAACCATAACATTTTTTTATTTTTATATCTCCCTTTATTCATTATATAGGAAAAATATTATAGTGTAATAGACAGTTGCATACAAAACGTGTTCAATCCATGGAGAGGATCACAAAATGGAAAAGTATAAACATCATGGTTGTGTACATCCTTTTGAAAAATAATAAAAGGAAAATTTCCTAAGATACTTTCCTTCATCCAAAACAAAAACATATTTGAAATATTGTGTATCTTCGAACCTCATCCATCCTCATTAAAGAATATAGAAACAATAGAAAATCTTAAAAGTTTTTGGTGAAATGATAGTGCTGCGCAGTAACTGGGTAGAACAAATTCACCTTTCCTTTATGGCTGACACTTGTTCGATGAAATATGGGTTGAGATGGAATCCTAATGTATGAAAAAACAACCTTTAAAATCTCTGACAGCTGACAACTTCAAAACATGTGTGAAACTCAGCAGGCAAGGACAACACAACACACTTTGTTTTGGGTATATCTCCCAAATCGTAACATATTTTTTTGGTTATATCTCCCTTTATTCATTGTATAGGAAAAATATCATAGTGTAATAGGCGGTTTCGTACAAAACATGTGGGATCCATGGAGAGGATCAACACAAACTAGAACACTATAAACATCATGGTTGTTTACATCCTTTTAAAAATGATAAAAGGAAAATTTCCTAAGATACTTGCGTTCATCGAAAAGAAAAAACATAGTTTAAACAATGTGTATCTTTGGAAATTATCCATCCACAGTAAAGAAAATAGAAATAATAGAAAATCATAAAAGCTACCAGTGAACTTAGAGTGTTGTGCAGAAATTAGGTAGCACAAAGTCATATTTCCTTTATGGCTGACACCTGTTCGATGAAAAATGGGTTGAGATAGAATCTTGATGTATGACAAACCAACCTTTAAAATCTCTAACAGCTCGTAGCTCCAAAACATGCGTGAAACTCAGTAGGCAAGGACTGTGCAACACCTGTGCATCACAATTTGTTTTGGGTATATCTCCCAAACCATAACATATTTGTTTGGTTATCTCTCCCTTTATTCATGATATAGGAAAAATATCATAGTGTTATAGGCAATTGCATATAAAACATGTTCTATCCATGGAGAGGATCAACAAAAACTGGAAACATATAAACATCATGGTTGTTTATGTTATCCTCTTGTATTTTACAGAATTCTCTAGGTGACTGTGGATGTTCTACAAGTAGCTAAAGATAGCATTATTTTCTTGTCAGCTATATTTAGAAATCTCACTGCCTTCATTATCCTCAATAGACCTATTTCACTATTTTTTCAACTCTGCCCTTTCAAAAATTTACCTTACTTCTCTAAAAAGATTCACCATGGGTTGGTTTATCTTATTTTCACTCTCCCTCCTTAACCCAACTCTCATTCACTCATTCCCCCTCTAAAAACCCATTTTTCCCTTCAAGACCCTTCATAAAGAACCCTCCCTTCATCATTTTTTCCTTATATGGAATAAAACATTGTAAAAAGTGCTTTTTACATTGTTTTATGTCTAATATTTGAGTGTCAGGTCCTTTCATTTTTATACATATTAAACTCTATTTTTTAATGTATAAACCCAACTCTTTATGTTTTAAACCCGAGCCCCTCTCATTTTCAGCCCTCGCACCACATGACCCTAACCCCGCTTCTATTTTCTTCACCCTAAGCCCCTTCCCCTTAAGCCCTAGCCTGCATGCATATAAACCTCACTCTCATGTAACCCTGATATAAGCTAAAGCACCTTGCTTTAGACTTAACCCCTGGCCCACTCTTCATTGAACCTCGCGCCCCAATAAGATCGTGCCATCGGTTTCCCGGACCCCACTTCCTTTGACCTATCCGATCCTCCACCTTGCCCGACAACCGTTGATCTTCCCCTCCAAAATCTGGCGGCCCACACACCATATCGTAAATAAAATAGTGCTGGGATTAATTTTTTTAAACATTGTGAAATGGGAAATTTTGCCTTTCCATGCGACAGGCATTGAATCATATCGCATGCCCCCTCTTAAAACCATTACTGCCTCCGTGATCGTGTGCAAACTGCCTCCCGATTTTCGAAAACCACTTATCCCTCCACACCAAAATTCAAATACCCCCACCTCCATTCAAAATTCCTATTTTTTATTCCTGTGGAACCAAGCCCAAAAACCCTTCTTCCACCCTCTGACAGCCCAGAAACCTCAGACAAGCATAGAAAACCCTCCTTGCAGGCTTTAAAAACTAATTTTTGTTTGTATGTGCAAGTTTCATAGCGAAATGAAAATAAATGCATTCCAATGGTCCAAGAATGCCCAATTATATATCTGGGTGATGATCTAGAGGTTTGACTTAAATTTAAAGGGACCAGAGGCCCTATGTCAAGATTAAATCAATGAAACATGATCATCGATGGTTATTTAACCCTCCAACAAAGAAGAATGCATCTCTGCGTGGAAGATACACACAAACATAAAGCACAGTGGGAAGAAAAGATATTCAAAGGACTATGGAAAATATTAAAGGCTAAAGAGACTAATCATGTATCAGAGACAAATCATAAAGGGTTAGCTAAATAAAGTAGAGTTTAAAGATAATGAAGACAAAAAACAGAGATTGAAGGATTAAAATGTTAAAGACAAAAGATCAAAATATTAATCAAAATAATTAAGTGAAAAGGGGAGTGAAATAGACAGATAATGGATAAATCAGAGTTTAAAGGCCTAAAACAGAGTTTAAATGATAAAGAAGAGGTAAATTAAGCCCAGAAACACATTCTAATGACTAAACCTACAACAATTACTTCTTCAAAAGATATTTCTGCCACCTACAACATGATTTCTTTCCATAAGGCATAAAACAATTATTACACATAGTTAGAGATATTTTTCATCTACCAACAGTTATTGTAAAGTTATTGCAAAAAGCTTTAAAGTAAAACATTTCACAAAAATTAAACTCAGAGGTTAAGTTAGGAGTTATTATTTCAGAGAAACACCTTCAGATATTTTTTCCTTGGGCCTTGTATCATCTCAAAGGTCAAAAATCATTAACTCTGTAATAAATGAAATTCCAAACCCTAATCTTAGCAGCACCTCCTCATTTTTGCAATTAAATACTGCATATGAGTTTCATTTTTGTTTTTGGTTAGTTGGTGGTTATTTAACTGATTTATGCTGCTGAGCTAGCTAAAGATTGCTAGGCTATATTTGAGAAAGCTCTGAGTTTCAGAGAGCTACTGTATATGGAGTATTTTAACTGGTTTTATCGTCAATAATATAAGCACGTTCACAGGATTCTTGAACTATGTTAATCATGAATTTTTCCACATTTTTCATTTTTTTCTTATGTTTTCCATTCTGTTCATATTTCTCTCATAAAAGAACAAAAGTTTTAGAGTAGGATATGTTGTCTTGGAACCCTATTTTTGTCTGCATTCTTTATCTTTATGTTTTCTTCTGCAAGGTCTTATTGGAGGATTCTAAATTTCCCTCCAGTTCCATCTAGCTTGTTGTCTTAGAAATGATTCAAGAGTCAAGGCCAAAGAAGTCTATGGTGAGCCTTGTCCTTCGGTACAACTTGAGATATTGTTTTTAAGGCCTTTCTTTGAACTATACTTAGTAGAGTCTAAACTAGGGAGGCCTATGGTATGCCATGTCCTCTGGTCTGCCTAAAAATGTTTCTTTGAAGGACTTTTGAGTGTTGAGTTAAAGAAGACATGCTTAAGTTTTCTCTTTAGCTGCTCTCACTATTATCTTATATGTTTTTTTTTGTCTGAAAGTAGTCTTAGGATTGCTAGATTGTTGTCTTAAAGGTTTTCTTATTAAATTCTGGTGAAAGAAGTCTATGGTATGCCTTGTCCTTTGGTTTATCTCAAATAGTTACCTTAAAAGGATTTTCTTGTCTAAGTAGAGCTATAAGATTCTTAATTGACTATAGCTTTGCTGCCTTCACAACTTATTATTGTTTCATTTCACAATCTAATCTAAGACATCCACTTGATATAGTTAGCTTGCCCTATGAAAACCCTTGCATAGTTGATGAACAATTTAATCCTTTTATGACTCCATAGCCCAATGGATCAATGTTCTCTCATAGTCTATCTATTCAGCAGAAACATCCCTTCAATTAATCACACTACATATCTATCAATCTATCAATTAATTCAACCAAAGAAAACAATTCCTTATAACTTCATAACTATACTAATATCATAAACAATAGTATAAAGATATATCATTTGAAAACACATAAATAGAGAGATTGCTCTCTGAATCTAGGAAGGTTAGGTCCTAGGATTCCAAATTGGTTCTGATGTGGCCCCTGCAGTGTTTGTTCTTGCCAATATTGCAAATCACAGGGAGCCAACATACTAGCGACCATATTGGGGAACTACTAAGTAATAAAATACAAAACATAGACTCTGTTGTGGATCATCTGCATATCCTTTTCAATTTTATTTTGAAAATAAAAAAAAAGGCAAAAAAATCTGAAATTCAGAAAAAGTATATGCTATAGTATAATGTTTTTTATAATGTAACATAAAAAAGAAATGTTTCTAAAAGCTCGATGCAAATTAAGTTTATAGTTAAACTTTATTTGGATGTATATTATAGTTTCATGTTTAAACGTCGAGCAAGTCTCCGAGTGGAAGTAGCAAGTATTGAAGACTATAACCGAATGATGAAGTGCGGAGGCGCAAAGAGCTCGTGAGTTATTGAATCAAGTGCCCCCGCAGTTGACCTGTTTGACTGCGGGGTAAACAATGATCAACGGTGTAGATTCATTGTGGGGGGACTAGCCAAAGTTTGCCATCGTACTCCAGGAGCCTCCGCAATGACGTCATGAGGCAAAGTGGAAGACAACTGTAATCCATGAGAAACCTTGTCAATGACTTTTTACACGTCATTTTAGGCATTTATTACGGGTTTGCACATCTTTTAAATTGATCTTTATCACATTCTCAAATTTTTTGTAATTGTTTTCCCCATTGAGTAGTGTCGTCGCCACCTTTTCATTCTCCACTACTTTACGAATTGCTTCTATTGTCTGTACAGCCATGGCCAAGCGATTTTCACTACCTGGTTCGAATAGCCACATTTCCCTCATGGACAATGAGAGAGACATCTAAGATACCGTGTCTTCCGTAAATCATCCCCTCTTTTATCATCAAGTAACCCTAAATGATGAGAATTCCCCAGTTTTTTCTACCATGAAGAAATACGGTGTCCTGTCAGCATGTATCCCAAAATCTCATTTCTTTCCCGAATTTATCTATTGGCTGGTTTCTTCAATGTATCCTGATAATTTGTTTATAATGAATTCACAAGGGGAGAATGTTCTACAAGTGTCGACACAGTTGATTCGCCAAGCGTTTTGTTTCTCCAAAGACGAGTCATCACTTCAATTCTCAGAAGACTCATTGGCAAGCTATTTTGAAAACCTTTCAGGAGAAGAATTTAATCAGTGTATGTTTCATTTGAGACCAAATTCAAAAGAATTTCAACTCGAAGGTGAAGAATTCAATTTGGAGATTTTTGATGTTGAGAATAGACCAGTTCTGAGTTGTATTGCAGAAATTCTGGGCAAAGATAATGACCTTACAGTTGAAAAATCAGTATTAGGAATGTACGCAATGATGATGAAACCAGGGACAATTCTGGATATTCCATCTTTCTGGCAAGATATTTTCAACTCTCAGTTGATGAGATTTTCTCTCACAGGTTCCTTTAAATTCCCCTCATTGATTGTTTATTTATTCTTATATCAAAATGTTGAGGAATTTATGAGTTTGGGGTTAAATATAATGGATGTCAACAAACATAAGCAGTCAGTTATATTTTGGACTGACATAATTATAAGAGAGGGAAATGAAGCAGGGTTTTTTGAGTTTTCCATTCAGTATATGTCAATTTATTATAGAATATTGAATGGGGTTTCTCCCCCTTGTTTTCTACCAAAAGCGAGGGAATTTTTACAGTTGCAACCTAGTTGCAAGTTTGGGGATTGGATTGTGTTTCAGGAATATTCTGAGATAAGATTGTATGGAACTAATATTGAGCCTTACAGGCTCCCAACTTTTGTGCCTATGAGGATTTTTTCCCTTGAATTCATTAGACAGAGTCTCAATGTAGATCAGGTGCATTTTGTTCCCATGAAGAAAGGTCTCATGTATAAGTTTCCCATGAGTGTGGGACCCTTTGTGGTAAATAAGAGACAAGCATTTGGTGAAGTGTCTAAGTTGTTGGAAGAGACACATCTGTTACTGGGTGAAAAATGGTCATATGATCCTCATGGAGTGATTTCCCAAAGGAGAGCTGAAAATGGATATTCTTCTTTTACTCACGAAAGCAGACCTGAGCAGGAAAAGTTGGCAAACCCAGGAGAAGTAAATTCAGCAAAAACAAGCATTCAAACACCTATTATAACTGAAAAGATAAATAAAAGAAGTAAGGATTATGTTGTTGAGTTAGATGATGAAGAGAAAAGAGAGGAGAAAAGAACTAAGTTGGCTGAAGATCATTCTTTAAATTCACCAGGTTTTACCTTCCATTTAAATGAAGAGAAAAATGCTCGCTCTTCTCCTGGAGGTCATGAGCTTTACCAAGAAAAGGTGCCATCAGTCAAAGAGGTGTTTACCCATATTGAAGAGAAGAATCAAAGAATAAAAGCTAATGTGGAGGCTCAGGCAGAGCATCACATGGCTACTAATCAGGCTAGGTTGCTAACTGTGATGGATCTCGAGAAGGATCAGTTTAGAATGGCTTTACCACATCCAATAGGGATGTCTCTTGGATCCTCAAGCGGTTTCAATGCTATAGATATAACTATGGATGTTAATAAGATCCCACTGTTGGATAAGATGAATCTACATATGCAGACTGGACAATTAATTGTCAATGATCTAACTAAGACTAATGCCATGGCTGTTAAAGCTTAAAATATGGTAGCAAAAGTTATCAAGTAGTTCAAGTTGGAGAAGGCCAATTCAAGGGCCTTATCAGTTCAAAATGAGGAGTTGAAAAATATTATCATAAAGGTTGGTGTAGATCCTAGTGAAAAAGCTACAGTACAGAAGTTCATGGAGAATGCTGAAATAGAGATATCCACCCTGAGGAAAAAGCTGAAGTTACCTGCTGCAGAGCATTCAATGGCTGCAGAAGTGGCAGAGGTGGAGAAAGAGAAAGAGGAACTCCGTCAGCAGTTGTTGCATAAAGATGAAGAATTGTCTAAAATAAAGCAGACTGCCATCTCTTTACAAAATCACATTGAAAGTCCTACTTGTACTTTTGTTTTTCCTACAGGTGATACAGATCCCCAAGCACAGATTGTTCAACTCAACACAGAAATGAAGATGGCAGAAAGAGATCACAAGCAAGCTCAAGTAGAATTAGAAACAGCCACAAAGATCATACGGTCACTAGAAAGTCAAGATGATCAGAATAAACTGAATTTACAAAAGGCTGAAGCTAAGATTAAAGATCTCAAAGAAAAATTAAAAGGAAATATCTCACTTATAAAGGCTAAAGATATCATTTGGGGTGAAAGTATCTCAGAAATGAAGTCCAATTGGAACTTCTTGAATATAGTTGCAAAGGAGAAAAGGCTTATCTCAGAATATGAAGAAGAGATCCTATCTGATAAGCAAATAGAAATTAAGAGAGCCAATTGGGCTAGGAAGTTCATAAACTCTATTAATTCCAAGTCAGATGATGAATTAGAAGACATTGGAATAAAGGATAGATATTTTTATGTTGTGGAGGTTAATAAGATGATAATTATGAATGATCTCTGGAAAGTTACATAAAAGACACTACTGGGAATCAAAGAGATAGTGAACAAGTTTGATATATCATTTGATAAATTGACAAGAATAGGTTTACCTTCATGTTGGACAGAGAAAGGAAACATTCTTTCATGGAAATTTTATGAAGATTCATTAATACTAGCAAAAAGCAAGATGGATAACAGGCATGAAAAGACGCAGATTTTAAAATGAGAAACAATGTTTAATTTCTTACAAAGGCATTTAAATTTGTTATGGATGGTGAAGACTCTCTTCACAGAAATACCTACACACAGTCAGATTGTTGCATTCAGGTTGGAATATCATAGTTTCAAGAATTCATCAACAACCCAAAGTGAGATATGGAAAAAGTGCAAAACATTCTCAATGGAATCAGCAAAAGGAATCCCAGCATCTCAACAAAAAGTAGCCGTTGACTCAGCAACCATATCAGAAGCGGTTGTTCTTATAGATTAGGAATTTTCAATTTCACGTTATGTTATTTTCTCAAAATCATGTAAATTGTAATAGGACCTTTTTGAGGCATGTACCTCCGTAACTGTAAGTAGTTAAAGCAGTTAGAATTATTTTCGATGCTGGAAACTGTTTTGTTATTTTATATTTAAAGAAGATTCCAAGAAAGGAAAAGGTTCCGATTTTTGAACCTTGAAGCCAAATTTTTGTACTCAAGAATGGAAAATTAATGAATGAGTATGCAAGTTTCTATCATTCTGTTTGTGCTGAGAAGTTATCCAGTTTACACAATGTTTTCTTATCTATGAATAAAATAGAGTAATGAGCAGCAGGTCTCTTTATACATATGTATTTGAGAGTTAAACAAACCTTAATGTGCGCTCCTCTGTTTTAACTTTATCTTTACTTAATTAGTCAGGGTTTTAAAATGATAGATTCTGTTTGAAACAACATATCAGATTGAAATCCTCTTCTCTTTTTCTCCTGTTCATTCATTTCAGCATAAGTGGAATATAGCATTGCAGAACATGCATGGATTTGATATTTAAGGGTTACATAATCAATGTTTAAGGGTTTATAAGACAGAGACAGATATATATTCATTTGTGACATAATTAGATAATGTCTTAAGCATTGATTCCTTATCACAGGTAAGGGATTGTCTCTTAAGGTACAGCATAAATTGGCGCCGCTGCCGGGGAACGAAGATCCGAAGGTTTTCCATGGGTTTTATTTTAAATTTCCTCTGGTTTTTCAGAGAGGAGGAAATAATAAGCTGTATTTTTTTTAAAATAGCTCCGGCTCCTAAGAAACCTCACACGAGGTCGGATACCTCTCAACAAAAAGTTCCTGTTTTGTCTGATCCTGAGAAGCTTGTTTCAAAGAAGGGCCAGAAACCAAAAATATTTGATACACTAGACGTTACACTGCTTGCACCAGGCAGCAGTTCACGCACTTTCTCATCCAAGGATATTTCCAAGAAACTCATTTTCTCGGAAAAAGAATCCTCACCGTCACCCATTCATTTTCAAGAACCTGCATTAGAAGAGCAATCTTTTGAGTTTGTGTCTTTCCCTCTTACAGAAACTCAACCTCATATAGTTGCCAGCTCTTCTGCAATCGTTCATACACCAATCCCTATATCAGTTGTTCCACCTCATTCACCCCCACCTACAACTGGTATTCATTTTACCCCCACTCAAGGAGCAGTTAACCAGGGCATAAACATGGTGGCTCCTGCTTTCTTGATGAATAGATATGCACCATTAAATCTACCCCAACCAATGAATGCAATGCCTCAGAAGTATCTCAAGTTACTCCCTAGATTTACTGGTGAATATGAAATAACTGCAGAACAACACTTGCCCTTGTTTTGCACATTTGCTGAGAATTTCAATGTTGAGCATTTAGATGTTGTAATGAGACTTTTTGTTCAGTCTCTAAGTGGAGAGGCAAGGAAATGGTTTAAAGGATTGCCTAATGGTTCAATAAATGATTGGGATGGACTAGAAAGACGTTTCACCGAGAGATGGGGTGAAAAAAGGGACCATGGTTATTCTTTGACAGAATTCAATGCAATAAAGAAGAAATCTAATGAAAATATGAATGATTTTGTGAAAAGATTTAACAAATTGTATAATAGTTTGCCTTTGGAAATGAAACCTCCTCCTATTGGAGCAAGGGTCATTTTTGCTGGTGCATTTGAACCAGATTTCAGTTTCACATTGAGAGAAAGAAGGTCCCCCACTTTGGATCAGATTCAAACTGATGCTTTGGAGATTGAGGCCAATATGTCCATTGTTGGTAAAGTTCAAGATAAAGGAAAAGCTAAAGAAGAAGCCTCATCTCAAGATCAGAGAATTGACGATATGACTAAAGTCATAAAAAAAATTTCTAATAAACTGGTGAAGTTGGAAATAGATAATAATAAGCCTGCAAGACAAAGTAGAGGGGTTTTTAATCCCTAATTTAAAAAACAGTCCCTGCAGATTCTACAAAGAGAAAGGAAAGATCAAGATCAGGTGCAAGCACCTTTGTATATAGAGGCAGCTCCATCCCGCTCAGCAGATGATGATGATGAAAAAGAAGATGATGCTCAAATTTCTGCTATCTACATGGAAGATGATGAAACAAAAGAAGAAACTGAGGAAGGAAGAAAAAGTGGAAGAAAATGAAGAAACTGATCTTTCATTTGATCAAGAAGAGATGGATGATTATTGCAAACAGTTTACAAACTTCATGCAATCAGAATTACATAAAAAATACGATTTGAGGTCAAAGAAGAGGTTAAGAACTCAAGATGATGAGGAAAAAGAATCAGAATCGGTACCTGCTCCAATGGCGACTCCATTACAGAGAAACTAGATTAAGAAATCAGATAAGGGGAAGCAACCCATGAATGAAGAAAAAGAGAAGGAAAAACAGCAAGTTAAGGCTTCTCAAACAAGGATTAAAGATCCTAATATTTTGGAGAAAGTTGTTACTGTTTCTAATCAAAGTCTAAATTCCAATAAAAATCAAGAAGAACCTGAAAAGTTGACAAAACAAAATCAAACTTTCAATTTGTCGAAAGAGTTGGAAAAAGTGAAAATTCAAATACCTCTTCTTGAGTTAATCAAAACACCTGGTTATAAGAAGGAGATTGCAGAATTTATCAATTTATCTCAGTCTGATGAAGTAGGCGATATAGTAAATCTACAAGAAGAAAAACCAGTGGTTACTTTTGGGCCTCATGTTGAAGAGGTAGATTCGTCTGTCCCTCCTTTTTTTATATCACTTCTGTTACATGATTTTGTTTTACATAATTGTATTCTAGATTCTGGCGCATCCCACAATATGATGCCATTGTGTGTGATGAAAGATTTAATTTTACAAATCACTAAGCCATACAGAGACCTTTATTCTTTTGATTCAAAAAGGGTGAAGTGTGTGGGTCTTATTAAGGATATGGTTGTTTCATTGGCTCAAATCCCAGCTAAGAGCCTTATGATGGATGTGGTAGTGGCAGATATTCCAGCCAGATTTGGTATGTTATTATCTAGATCTTGGTGGGCAAAGCTTGGAGGAGTTTTGAAGTTAGATTTTACATATGCCATCATTCCTATTTTTAATGGGGAAGAAAGGAGGTTGTAAAGAGAAACTAGATTTCAAAAAACTTCTACCAAGAAAGATGCAGGTAATTCACCTATTTATGGCCAAGAGAAGGAGGACCTCTCTTTCTTCATGTTGCATGAAGATGCAGAATTTGCTAAAGAGTCATAAGGGTAGCTCCCTTCAGCCATTTTACATAAGGAGCTACATTCAAACAAGCTTTGGAAGTGCTATTTTGATGGTGCATTTTCTAAAGAAGGCACTGGAGTTGGTTTCATTTTTGTATCTCCGGAAGGTAACCTTGTACCCTTCTCTTTCAAATTGGAGTTTGAATCCACCAATAATGTAGTTGAATATGAAGCATTAATCATTAGTCTGCAGACAGCTAAGCAAATGGGAATTCAGTCTATGACCGTGTTTGGTGATTCTGAATTAATCATAAGACAATTTAAGAATTTGTGTCAAACTAAACATCCCACGTTAAGAACATATAGGAATGAGGTATGGGATTTAATTGAAAACTACTTTGAAGCTTTCAACCTACAGTTTATCTCAAGAGAAGAGAATAGAATGGTTGATTCTTTAGCAGTTGCAGCCAGTACATTCAAACCTCCGATCAATCCAAGACTAAGATATGAAATTGAGATGAGACACAGACCTTCGATCCCTGAAAATATCAAACATTGGTAGGTTTTTGAGGATGACGAATAGATTAAGCAATTTTTCTTGATGATTGAAGATTTTGAAGATCATCAGATTGATTTGGAAACTAATGAAAATGACTTGGCTGATATGTCTGAGATTCTGAAAAAGAAGATTGGTGATCAACAGATTATTCAGTTGAAAGACAATATTTTACCAAGAGGTTTGGTACCTCTCGAAAGACTGTTTGATGCTAATGATGTGGTAGTGAATCAAAAGAAAGCACATCAAGATGAGAATGTGGAATATTGTAATTTAGGAACTCAATATGAGCCTAAAATGGTCAAATTGTTCAAAGGCATTCCGAAGACTATAAATAAAGGTACATAGATCTGTTCAAAAAATTTGAGGATGTATTTGCTTGGCCATATCATGATTTGAAGACTTATGATAAGAATATTATTCAGCATAAAATCCCATTGAAATATGGAGTCAAACCACATAGACAGAAACTAAGACAAATCAATCCATTATTGTTGACCCCGATTGAAAAGGAGGTAAAGAAATTACTGCAAGCTAAAATAATTGTTCCTCTCATATATTCAGATTGGGTTTCCAATCTTGTACCAGTCAGAAAGAAAAATGGAGAGATAAGGCTGTGTGTAGATTTCAGGAACTTGAATAGGGCTTCATTGAAAGATAATTATCCTTTGCCGAAAATGGATTTTGTCTTGAAAAAAGTGATTGGAGCTTACATATTATCTATGGTATATGGTTTTTCAGGGTATAACCAGGTTGCTGTGGAGAAGTAATATCAAAAGAAAACTGCTTTCACTACACCCTGGGGAACATTCATGTATGCTCGGATGCCGTTTGGCCTAATGAATGCAGGGGCCACATTCCAAAGAGCAATGGATATTGCATTTGTAGGAGATACGTTTGTGGTTATTTATCTGGATGATGTCACAATTTTTTCAAACTCTGATGAGGAACATCTACATCATTTTCAAAAAGCCTTCTTGAAGTGTAGGAAATATGGATTATCGTTGAATCCTAAAAAATCTTTGTTTGCTCTGGAGGAGGGTAAACCTCTGGGCTATATTGTTTCCAAACAAGGAGTGAAGATTGATCCAACAAGGGTCGAAGCAAAATAGTTGATTCCATTGCCCCGAAGTAAGAAAGATATTCAGAGGTTTCTTAGAAAAACTAATTTTCTAAGAAGATTTGTTCCTAATTACGCAGAGATTGTCAAGAAAATAACAGACATGTTGAAAAAGGATGCTGAGGTGAAGTGGGAAAACGAAGCAAGGGAATCTTTTCAAAGGATTAAAGAAGCTCTACAGGAAGCACCTGTTCTAATTAGTCCAGATTATTCGAAGCCATTTCAAATTTTTTCATTTGCGTCTTCCTCAACAATTGGTGTTGTGTTATTACAAAGAAATGAAGAAAAGTGTGAACAACATGTAGCATATTTCATAAAGGTGCTCCGAGATGCAGAATTAAAATATAATATATTGGAGAAACAAGTATAAGCTCTAGTGAAAGAATTGAAAGAATTCAAAACCTATATTCTTCATTCCCAAATTTTAGCATATGTTCCTAATTCTGCTGTGAAGGATGTTTTAGTACAGAGCGATGTAGACAGGAAAATAGGCAAATGGATTGCTAAAATCCAAGAATACGACCTGGATGTTAAACCAACAAAATTGATCAAAGGATTGGGATTGGCCAAATTATTAACAGAGTCAAATTTCCAAGCACTGGGAATTAATTTATTGGCACCTGTAGAGAAAGTCAATGGAGAAACAGGTAATATTCAGTCAAAGTCAGCAATTAAATATAAATTCCTCTGCTTAGATTGGTACAAGGATATTATTCACTATTTATGCTTTCTTTCTTGTCATCCTTCAATAAATAGAGCTAAATATAGAGCTTTAAAACTCAAGGCTCAACCTTATGTCATAATTGAAGCAAAGATATATTGGAAATATCATGCTGGTGTGTTATTGTTATGTTTGACAGAGGAGGAAGTTTCAGAAGTAATTAAAGAACATCATGAATGTTTGTGCGGGGGTCACTATAGTTGGAAGGTAACTGCTCATAAAGTTTTCAAATCAGGTTTTTATTGGCCCTCTGTATTTGCTGATGTATATAAAATAGTCAGAAGTTGTAAAAAATGCTAGGTGTTTGCAGAAAAGAAAAGGTTATCCCCCTTACCTCTTCTCCCTGTTTTTGTTGAAGAACCTTTCAGACAATGGGGATTGGATTTCATTGGAGAA